>JACJUY010003518.1:29800-50118 GCA_014220935.1 Platorchestia sp. MABIK
AAATAGCTTAAAGATTAAGAAGTTGTCAGAGCTGGATCGAGACAGCATTTACGCTCTGCCATGTACTTACTTTCTAAAGCCTCAAAATCATTCTTTTGCCGAAGACTCGAAAATACATCCGTCACTCCGAATGCACAAAAAATTGAGATTTCCTGAATGCCAGAACAAGACGATTCCTATGTATCGACATCTCGCACAGTTGTAGAATAGAATGTTATTTCTGTTCGCTTGTGAAATGAGATAAATCTCAAAAAGTGTCTTCCTCTGACACTTAAATTATTTATAAGTGTCATATTACTGTTACCTTTATTGCGTAACAGATATTTGAAAGGTATGAAAAGTTCTAAGGGCCTTACGGAAGGTCACTGGGAATCGCAGTGGACATTTCTGCATCAAAATCAGCACATGGACATAAATATGTTTTTTTTTATCACTGGTATTGTGTTGACAGCAAGATGTTGAGTTGACGATGTATTCAAAAATGTTAGCAAGACAGTGCTAGCATTTTGTCGTAACCCATTTCTACCATGACTCATACCTGCCTTGTTAAGCACGCGAATGATCTCAGACTCAGAGTGCTAGAAACAGATAATGCAAGGTGGGTTAGTTTTAGCCTACCTAAGCACAAAAAAAGGTGCTCCAAAGAGACGGCATCATTTGGTAAGGATTTAAGAGAAAGGGGGAACTATGCACAACGTGTGTTTCCACCCAAGTTCCTCTGCGCAGAGAAACAGTAAGTTAGGAAATGAGTTAATGAAACAAGATGAAAACTGAAGAAAAAAGTAGTAGGTGTTGAAAATTATAAAAACAGTCTTATCAAAGGGTCATTTCATCAACAATGAAATTGAAAGCCCTATTTAATGAAGAACTCGTGGATAGTGAAAGTTACGCCAGTTGAACTTCAACGGTTGGGACACAAGCACATATTATGTTTCAAAAGTAGAGCTCATTGTTGTTGAAGGCGATTTAGAAGTAAGACCTGTCCCAGTCTCGTGAGTAGTATGACTTTTTGATGAAGTTCTCTCATTTTATTATAAAAAAATCAAATTTTTTTGGCGGGACAAATACCAGCGATTTCTACCAACAAATGAAGAAAACTGCAGAGACACCATTACGAAGGTCGCATTTTACAATTGCTATTTTCAAATGTCAAGAAAACTAATGCGAAGAAGTCGCTTTTCAGCCATTGAAAAGTGTTTTCTTACGTTACTCAAGCCCCTCTCCAGAAAGTGGAAATGACATGCTTAACTGAACAACAAAGCTTTCTATACTTTAAAGCTTGCTAAATGAGAAACGGGTACACTGGACTGGACCATAGTGTCAAAAATTTAACGTGAGTTATAATCGAAACAGCAAAGATTCCTGAATGAGCTTCGTAGCTCCTAAGAGAGAGTTCTGTACTCAAGTCAGATACGTTCCAGGATCATGACTCTCTATCGCAGTGGGCGCTACCTGTAGCCCATAACAGATCTTGAAGTTGTGTTCCCTGTTTCTTATAATCAGTAACGATTTTACCATGTTGGAATTGAACCGTAAGTTACGGAAGTATTACTTAAGTGGGAGATGAATTTGGAAGCTATATATTTCATAGCATGAGTTGGAAAAGTATTAGAGGATTCTTAGCGTTACCAAAAAACCTTTTACGGGGTATTTAAGAGTTTTAGCAGAAGATAGAAACCGTTCAAACTCTTCAAAGATTGAGGAGTGAATTAGCAATGGTGAGCCATTTTGATTGAGACCGCACACTTATCGCAACTGTTTCAGCATAACCTATTGTAATGCTCAAAAAGAAGAATCGCGATGCATATTGGTTGTTATTCTCGTTCAGGAGGAGACGAATAGTGCTCGGCTGGAAATTAAAATTTACCGAAACGCTGATGCCCTTATAAGCATTTCCAAGAAAGTGCGTCACTTGATGATGTTTTGACAGCAAAGCACATCTAGCGGCTCATGTACTGTGTGTTTAAAATCATTTCTGTAAAGTTGTGTATTTTTCAGCCATTTCTCTCTATCCTTGTAATTGTTTTAGAAATTTTTATTCATAGCTATTTAGCTATCTCTATTCATTTATTTAGCAATTACTTACAGCTTCTAACCTTCACTTGAGTACTGAAAAAATCTTGTTTTCAATGCTCATGCATGTGTCGGAGTAAATTTCCAGTGTCAATTTGAAAACACCTTTTCCACTCCCATGAAATTCAACAATGTTCGAAGAGCTCGAATGCACTTGACATTCTCGAAAAAAATGGTCCTGCATAATGATGAATGAGCTTAGAGTTAACTCAACTTCTCCAACGCATTTCCAGTAAAATATTCCGTCTGAAAATTGCGGCGGTTTTTCACCCGACGAATCACGCATAAACAAAATTAGCTGCAAATGAAGCGCGCTGAAGTTAGAAATAAAAAATTTCTAACTAGGCTTATAGAACTTTTATACTTTTAAAAGTAGCCAACAACAAATAAAAATCTATCCATGAATTTATTAATTGGTAAATAAAATAGATAAACACATTGATTGGAAGAATTTAACATGCATAATAATTCGCTAATAACTTGAATTGAGAATTATAATTTCTTCTAAAATTATCTTAATAATTAGCCGGCGAACAAAAATACTCGAAAGTTCAATGACTGAGTAAAAACTTTCTTCATTAAATTACCTAGGATGCAAAACTTGTTAATGGACTACCTCATGCAATATTCATCTACTTAACAGGTGATCAAATATTTGCTGATAAAAATTTAAAGTTTAGTTAATTCATAAAGAGAGAAGATTTTTATGTCACATAATTCCATTGTATCTTTTCATAATGTATTTCAAACTCATGAACTCTGACTAAACTTTGGAAATAAAAATTGTAAAAATTACGCATTTGATGAACTTTGGCATTAAGTTTTAAAAGCTCGACAAAGTTGGTATCAAAAATATCAAACATTAGGTCTTGCTTTCAAAACCGTGAAATTCCCGAAATTACAAATAATTACTGTGAAGCGAAGTCCTTTGGCAGCGTCTGTTATTGCCGTTTCATTTTTGAGTTCATTTTGTTGAAGGAAAATCCTGACACTGGACTGGTATTAGTACTCACTCCTAGTATTGCATTTTCGTCAAATAAGTCTGATAACATTACAGTCAAATATTTCTGATATCATTTTAGCCAAATAATCTGATTGCACTATATTAAAATAAATTTGAAGCTCCCACATACCCTCCCAAAAAGATAAGCTCAATTTAGGACTCTATGAAAAGCGTAAATGCTCTAGAAATAAGTGCAATTTATGACACAAATTTCGCTGATAAAATCCATGTTAATTGTTTCCAGCTACGCAAAACGGCTATTTTGTCAGACCTTCGTTTGGGAGAGCTTAAATTTTCATTACAGCGTGTGTGCTAAACAAACTGATTTAAAAACTTCCACTCAAAAATTAAATACTCTGTCCTAAACCAGAACAATTATTACATTATCAAAAGTCTTTGATTGGCTGACAGCGACAGTATTCATGCTTCTCAAAAAAAAAATTCTTCTCAAAAACCAGTTTCACCTCGACAGTATTCATGAGCATGGTCTTGAGAAATGTTAATCTATTATTTATCAACTCTGATGATATGCTTATCCTTCGCTTCTCTAAGTAGATAAGTACAAACGCAGTTGAGAAATCTCTAACACCACTGAAAGAAAAAATTAATAAATTGCTGTAACAGTTTGTTCTTTAAAGACAACAATGCTTCATGTGCCATCATCGCAATCTTAGAATCTGATCTGCACATAAGTTCCCGCAGTTCAGTATCGAATCGCAAAAATTTCTGCCACCGCTCCTAGACTTCTGACTCCGATTTATACGCTTGTTTTCGAAGCCAGAAAATCCCTCGCTTTAGCTAAAGAATTCTCAACATCTCTCCTCTGGCAAAATGAAGTTAAAACTGCTTAAAATTGATCACTCGTGCTTTTTATTATATCTCAAAACTAAGTTCATATTTTGGAAGTAATTTATAAAGCCCCTGATATCACACAATTTACACACTATTATTGCATTTACTACTAATTTATTAGAAAACTTTAACCAATTTAACATTTTACTAAACTTCTTTGCGCAATTACGGGTTAAACTAAATAAAACTTGAGCAAAATCGCTAAAAAGCCAATTGCCATTTTAGAAACAGTCATAGGGAGTTAATTAGGATTTGAGTTAACTAAGCGAATAGTGAGAATTTTCAGAAGAACTTGACTTTAATTCGAGTTTTATTTCAATTTTCTAAGATCCCCCAGAGCGGGTGACTGTGGAGGGGCCAGACAGCGTGCAGGTGGGCGACAGCTTCAGCGTCGAGTGCATCACCAGCTCCGCCAACCCCCCCGCCAACCTCTCCTGGGCCGTGGACGGTGAGTTCACCTAGTCTTCAAATTCATAAACTATCGTCCGTCCCAGAACCCTGTGAGCTTTATTCCCTTTTTTAAAATGAGTTGTACTGGTAAAAAGGCCCTTAAATTCTTCAGTTCTCGCGTGTTGAGGAATCCTGTGAGTTTTATTTACTCTCTCGAATGAGTTCATTAACTATAGAACATTAACTGCAGTAGCTTAGCCCTCGAATTCATTAACGGAACCCTGTGTTCCGGAACCCTGTAAGTTGTTCTTCACAACCTTAAATGAACTGCATGGTTCTCAAATTCATCAACTTTCGTCCATTTTTGACCTCTGTGAATTTTATTTACTCTTTTAAGTTCTTAGAGAATAGATACTCTGAATATTTTTAACATAGGGAATAAATTAACAAGTCCAAAACCTGAAGTAAAAGTGACTGTTTAGAGATTAAAAGCCCACGGTCTTCACGTAGGTTGTTAAGAGATCAAGAGGAACAGCTTTTTTAAGAACTCTTGCTTCAAGAAATTTTAAGAAGCGACCCCGTATTTCCTGCATCAAGGTTCTCTGTGTTAATTTCTCCGCCTGAACACGTCTTGAAGGTACCAAGTGACGTTTTTATTCCATACATCACAATAATCACCATCAATGGTAAAAACTGGTACAATGAATGCGCTATTCTACAGCACGTACAACACTCCATAAAATTTTCCTTTTCCATGTTCGGAGCCCAAGTGCAGTAAATTCGAATAACAAAACACAACGCAATATGACCGGGCGAATAGGGAGGCCAGGTCACTCCAAGCGTCACTCAGCTTTCAGTTCATGCAAAATGAAATTGGAGAGTGCTCACGCAGTCGACTGCTTTTCGTACCACAAAGAAACACTCGTCAGGCAGCGCATTTTGGCAATCCCATAACACTTTGCAAATTTAGAACTAATATTCGTGAAAAAATACAAGAATGCCGCCGCACATGCTCCTGGGATTTCGTTTTGGAGGGTCTGAAAAAATGCAAGCTGCCGCACGTTTCCTGTTCAGCTTTTACGATGGAACGTGATTTTCGTACTCACCAGCAAAAGATTCCGTTCATTCTTCTACGTCTGCTCTCTCTGCATCTCCTGATACGAAGGCTATTCACTACCTTAAAATCTACTACTTTCTCTCAATATTTTCAAATAGATTCAATTCAGGGGACTGCCTAAACATTTCTCGAGTATGTTAAGACGATACCTGACGAACGAACCACGAGGCAGGCACGTAATATGCTGAAGTAATATTTTAAATCCGACTTTATGATATAATCACGAATTCATTGCCAATTTAAGCATTTATGAATTTCTTTCACGCAAATGCTTCTTTTATATTTTTTAATTTGAGCTTTTTGATACCTCACAACCCTCTGATGTTCCTAAATAAAAATTCCTAAAACTGTGACTTTAGCACAGCGTTTCGAGCATGCATTGACCGGCTGCAAGAGAATTCCATGAAAATTTTTCCAAACTTTCCCTAGTTTTGTCAGACTCCTCTCTGTCATTTCTCTCTTTCTCCCTTCGGATTTCGTCCAGGTGGTTTTACTTTACGCTGACGAGCTTCGTTTTTTCATTTTTTCATCGAGTCATAATCTGCATTACAATACGTGCATTTCCAGGGAACTTTGTGACTAATGCAAGCCAAACAGTTTTGTTCGACTGTACTCTAGCCCTCTCTGACGCCAGAGGCTTTTGCTAATAGGGAAAGAGAGGAAACAAAAAGCACAAAAACAAAACATATCAAGCAGAGAATTTAAATTCTGTTATAATCGTTCAACCAGAAAGAAAAAACTATTTCTGTGTTGGAAATATATTGCATTACAATGTCAGAAGGACTAATGTGAAAAAATGTTTTCCTATTTTGAAAGTTTTTTTGAGTCATGATCACGCTTTCCCTAGTAAACGATATAAAAACGTTCGACAAAAATGCGACTTAAGTAACAGCTAAAATGGTTCATTTAAACAACAAACGATATAACCGTATATAGAACTAGCATTTATTATTATTATTGATATTCATAAACTTGTTTAAAATATATAAGAAACTGCAGACAACACTGTTCTGCTTTACAAATCCCAACTATCGCAGAAACAATGAACACGACCCAACATTTTCTAATTTTACCATAATTCTATCACTAGACAGAAACTCAACTCTTGCATAAGCGATACGAGCAGAAGAATACCTCAGATCATCTTTGGCAGCGAACGTTACCATAATTCCTTCAGAACCACGTTGTTTCCTTCGGATAAAGTGAAGAGACAGCGAGTGAAATTTATCCTCGATGGAAACGAAAAAGCTGTTGTGCCGCCACAAGGCATCGGTCTCAGTTCTGGCCGTGTACAGATCGGACCCCACATTGAGCGGCTGCCCATAAATCTCCACGCGAGAATCTGGTTTTCTTCCTCGGGACTTTAATGCCATTGTAGTCCCCATTGAAGTAGGTTAGAAAGAGAACTTTGTTAGCATTGCCCTGGCAGTTGCAGTCTTGGTTTACGAAATTCTTGGATTCTTCGACTATCGTAATGGATGTTTCGAAGAAAGACAGAGCCAGATGGTTTCCCCAGGCAAAGTCCTTCAATGCGAAATGACCCGAAAGAAAGGTCTTGGATTGGCAACTGTAAATGGAGATCTGTTTCCTGGCTTTGATGGGACCTCTCAAAAGTCACGATCTCTATTTTGGCGTGAATGTGTACGAAAAGTGATTACCACAACGACTCAGGTCAACCACTTCCGCTGAAACTAAAAACCCAACTATTGAATGATGCCTTGCTGGTTCGCAGGCGACGTTCACCAACTTTCAGTTCATTTCACCTGGAGACTAAAAACTTTCAATTCTGAAACTTTGATTTGAATCTTCTTCCTGTGAAGGCCATTATTGTTATGTGAATTTCAAACTTGAGAGCTAATCTGCCTCGTTACTGATTCCAAATTGAGCAAAATCCTTAGCGTCGATCGTCTAATGGGGAATCCGCAACAAATGAGCGAAGTTTGCAGGAAAAATATGTTAAATTGCTTTGCATTAGAACGTCAGTCCGACATCGTAGTTCTGCTTTCCTTTTCCAGGCCTGAAGTTTGACTTTTCGGTCATTTTATTATCCAGGGATGAAAGTTCGAGAATCTTCTTCAGTGGCGGAAAGAAAGGCAGTAACTTCCTCGAGAGTTGTAGCCCCTGATTTTTGCATGGCAGAGGAGATCGATCTTCGACAAAAAGGAGGAACTTTCTATTCGGCAATAGGAACCTCACGATCTCATAAAGCTATCTGTTGTTGGCCTGATTAGACACATTCTTGTTCTCCGACTCCTAACATTTTTCTTTTTTCCTTGGCAGGCAGCCTTTTGTGGATCTAGTAATTCATCTACATTGAAAATAGTAATTCATCTTTTCCAGAATATTTTTCTATTTGATAACATCGACATCGATGAAAATAAAACTTAAGGCTAATTTAGAAATTTTATACTAGAGTCAAGCTCTTGGGAGGTAGTTACTTGAGCAGAATTTCAACCATATTTTCTATGAGATGCGCGTGTTTTTTTCGAGAAGAAAAGCAATCATTTTCAAGGTGCTTTTTTCATCTTGGGCTAAAGAGCTGAGAGATTTGAATTTCTTTTAGACTTAGATGTTCGAACGAGTCTCGCATGTAAAAGATTTTGGATAGCAAAAGCTGAAAATTTGTTGAGGATAATAGAGTTTGAATACTTTTTATGACTTAAAGTACTTAGTCTTGAGTTTGTGTTTTGTGATGTGCATTTGAAATAAGCACTGTTTAATGTTTATTTCTACTCAAAATTGACCAGATCATTTATCCGGTGGCGGGACGAAAAAAATTATAATTTTCTAAAACAAATATTAATCAGTTCAGTGTCTGCAATGGTGAGCAAGCCAAAAGCAAAATTAAGTAGCGAGATATAAAGAATTCCACCTCAATAATCCTGAGCACCGAGTGAAAAATAATAATAATTAATCAACTAGCGCAATGAATCTCGTCGTTTTTTTCGACTTCTGTGTCAAATCTCGTCGGTTTTATCCGTGTTCGTTGTCGAATCTAGTCGCTTTTTTATAAGAATTATTTGAGATGTTTCGTCTGTTTTGTTCGATCTCTTAGTCGAACATCATCTGTTTCGTTCGAGGCTGCCATTCAGTTTGCGTTCTACGTCACCTAACAAGATGACAAAGCGACTCATAGCAAAATCACATAAAAAACCTAGACCAACCGAGTTTTCATGAACATGAGACTCACAACAATCTGAGCGAAAGCTTAGACATGATACACAAACCCTCATTGAGACCAAGAAGCGACGTGCGCAATATGAAGATTAGGTTTCTTGGAACACTATCTAGGAAAATGTAAGCAGTAGAATATATAAAATTTACCAAGCCATCGTCATCCACTAAACAAGGGTTAGAATTGAGGCCATGAGTCAATTCCAACAATATATTTTTGAATATTTTCTGGGACTTTTTCGGTTTAAACAAACGCACAGCTTTGAGTACTGCCCTATTTTGTGAGGATAGATCCAACTTATTTTTAATAAATTTCTTCATCTATATAGTGCATAATGGCAGAACTAATGATACAGCGGACTTTATTAATATGATTCTTCGAAAAACTGCGTATTTTCGGTCCGGCAGAGCGTTCTTTAATTTTTCACTCTTTACCTTCTCCAACCCTTGATTGATGGAGGCCTCTGAAGGCTAACTTTTCTGTTTTTTTACGATCGAGCGGTTAACGATAGGAATATTTATGAGTGTTTGGGAAAGTAAACCAATATTCTTTTTCCAATCTTTGCGCTGTTGGTCGAGTGTCAGATTTTGATCATGGATTGACCGCTAGGACCTAATATATTTTAAAACCAAAAATCCTATTTTAAATTTTTCTCATGAAATGACATTATTTTTAAGGTTCACAACACCAGTTCACACACGATGCATTTAGCCGCGTAAATGCTGCATCAATCTCATTTCCAAACATGCCATGGAGAGAAACATTCATCACACATGTGGTGGTGAGATAAAAGCATCTCAAAAAACACAAAACTTCACATGAAGTACGATACGCAGATTGAATCTTTAATTTTTTTGGTTTTGTTTTCTAATATAGTCCCTTAAAGTATTTCGAACAAATTCAACTAAAGACAAAAGAAGCATAATCGAGCGTACCAGGTTCGTTTCCTGAGTACATGTCTCATTGGTCACACTTTCACTTCTACTCCTCCGAAAACCATCACTGTAAGAGGCAGAAAAATAGAACTCAAAATTAAATACTATAAGAAACGTAATTTTCCAAGTTTTGAATACGCTTGTGCAGTCACGAAGAGTTGAAAGTTTAAACCAATTTTTTTAAATTTGTGTAATCTTTGGCGAGAAACATGAGGAAGGCTAAAAAGAGCGCGCCAAAAAATATTCATTCGAACTTCTGTGAAGTTCAAAATCTTCTCTTAACAGAGCTAATTTTTTTGATGCAACTTTGTTTCACTAAGAACTTTTGCTCGCCTCGGGACAAAATATAGATTTGAAAATAGGAGGGTTCAAGCTTTTATTTTTCTTCTGAATGCGCATAGAAAATTCAAAGCTGTCAATCCAAAAATTCATTTTAATCCATCAAAAAATACATTAATGATGCATTTCTCGTTTCCCGTATCACAAAAAGTTCTTTTTAAATACAACACGAAATACCTCCACTACAGAATGCTTTGTATTCTCATTCCCATACTCTTGACATCATTTATCCAACTCTTAATGTTATACTTCCCATTCCTGTGGCAAATATTCAATTTCTAGCTCACTCTTCCCATTTCTAGCTCCCTCTTCCCATTTCTAGCTCCCTCTTCCCGTTTCTAGCTCCATCTTCCCATTTCTAGCTCCCTCTTTCCGTTTCCAATATCCTACTTTTCATTCCTAATAACCCACTTATCATTTCTAGTACCCTTTTTCTCATTCTTATCATCGCCTTCCCAGTCTTAACATCTCACTTCCCATTTTTAATATCTCACTCCCCATTCCTAATATCTTACTTCCCATTCCTAATATCCCACTTCCCATTCCTTATATCCCACTTCACATTCCTAATATCCCACTTCACATTCCTAATATCCCACTTCCCATTCCTAATATCCCACTTCACATTCCTAATATCCCACTTCACATTCCTAATATCCTACTTTTCATTCATAATATCCCACTTCACATTCCTAGTATCCCACTTCCCATTCCTAATATCCCACTTCACATTCCTAATATCCCATTTCACATTCCTAATATCCCACTTCCCATTCCTAATATCCCACTTCACATTCCTAATATCCCACTTCACATTCCTAATATCCCACTTCACATTCCTAATATTCATTTTCTCACTCCTAGTAACCCCTTTCCCATACCTAACATCCACTTCTCATTCCTAGAAACCCTCTTCCCATTCTTAATATCCACTTCTCATTCCTAGAAACCCTCTTCCCATTCCTAATATCCTACTTTCCACTCTCAATACCCCGTTTAAAACCCGACGTGATGTTCCCAAAACTCAAAAACGCCAAATTTGCAATCATTTCTTGCCCCCATCACCACCACTGACGCGTCTCCCAGCGAGATGAATAACCAGAAAATTCGAGCACTGATTCTGATCCTCGCCCTGCCCCACCCAAGGCCGCGCTGTCTTCAACGACCACGCGTTCCGCACTCGCGAGGTGGGCGCCGGGTGGGTGAGCTCCTCCAAACTGCAGCGGGTCCGTCCCACCAACTTCGAGGGCCGTCACGTGGAGGTGGTGTGCACCGCAGCCCACCCCGTCCTGGCCAAACACGCTTCACATGTAGTCACCATCATCAGTGAGTTGTGGTGTGCATCAGTGGGTTGTGGTGTGCATCAGTGGGTTGTGGTGTGCATCAGTGGGTTGTGGTGTGCATCAGTGGGTTGTGGCGTGCATCAGTGGGTTGTGATGCGCATTAGCGTGTGTTGTGATGAGTAGTGGTGAGGTACAGCGGTGCATGTTGCAATGCCTGGTTGAGGTGTGCGCTAACATACTGCATGTTGTGATGATGGATGGTGATGTACTTACATCAACACGTGTTGTGATAATGAAAGGTGTAGTGCATGGGTTCACGTGGTGATGATGAGTGATGAAATGCATCAACACGCTTGATAAGTGGTGAAGAACATTGGTGCTTGTTGTGATGTCTAACGATAAAATTCAACAACAGGTGTAATGGTAATGAGAAGTGAAGAAATGAACTATGGTATGTATGTTTTGTTTTTTTCATGGGTATTGAAGTTTTTATTGGGTCATTCAAAATATTCATGATAAATTCTTATCCACGGTCGTTCCCCAAATTTAATATTGCGATGATTCTCTGCAATTCCCTCATTTAATTTCACCTTATAAAATGTCATGGGTTGTACACTAAATTATTTTATGAAAATTCTCTGTGAGTCCCCGTTTAATTTAACATGATAATATATGAAGGTTCGAACACTAATTTTACATTATGATAATTCTCAGTAACTTTCACATCTAATTTAACCTACTATATCTCTCCGTTTATCACATCACGCCGATCATCATCATCGAACGAAAACACAAAACATTCTGCAATTTTAGAACAATTCATGCTCAAAATGGAGCCCTCTGGAGCAAATTTAAAATTTTCATTTTCCCGATGATAAGAAGAATATATGTTAGTTGCATTCCGAAAGAAATAGACACGAACTGTAACAAATTGCAACAATGTGTGAAGTATGAGTGAGCTCATTTACTTTTTTTCAATACATGAATTTAAGAAAATTTACAATCATCTTAGAATGCTTAAAATCAATACAGTAAACACTGTAGACATTTTATCTATATTTCGGCCAATAAATTGCTCCTCGGAGTTCTTCACAACTTCGGACTCTTCTAAAGCATTCCAAGTTGTGCGAAACTCAATATTTTCACGTAAAGAATCTATAGGCTCTGGGTTCGAACTTTAAAGTTTGTGAGACATTATAGCCATTTCCTCCCACTTATAGATGCTACCTTTCTTTGGTCGATGTGAATACTACACACTCAGAGCGAGTGAAAATGTATTTTAATTAACAGATCGTACTCTCCCTTAGGTGGTTATCTTGCGTCAGTAATGCGTGCTGTAAGTCCATTGAACTATTATCAAGCGGAAAAAGATCCGTTCTTCAACTTTCACTTGAGATTTTCAATGACGACATTTGCCATAAGAAACTACCCACAATAAGCCTGTGAAATCACCGCCCCAAAAGCGAGGTTAGGTTCATCAAAGGTACCGCTAGCGTTGGTTCGTCATAACCAAAACTGGTCACCTGTTGAAACTTTCGCGGAAATTCTTTTGAAGGCGATGATCAAAGCAAACTAAATTGTAATTAGGTGTGAACTCAAAGTACAAGTAATTTTGAAGTCAAGTTACTCAAAGAGAAATTATCACAAGGAGGGTGTTATTAAGTCATTACGCAGGACAAAGTACTGAAAATTTAAGTCTCAAAAACTTCGAGGAAAAGCAAATTCGAGTAAACGAGCCACAGAATAATTTTAAACATGATTCACTGTGAGAAAAAGTAATTAAAAAATGGGAGAATGATCAAAATTGAGAAAAATGATAGGTAAGAATAACTCAACAGAAGAATGTCGAAAGGGAAAATCACTTGAGCAAAAATTAATTAAAAGAACAAAATTACTAAAGGGAGAGAAATTAAAGAGGATAATAGAGCCAAGGGAGGGCTATTTAAGAAGAAAATAACTACTGAAGATAATAACTCGAGGAGAGAGTTAATAAAGAGGAGATTAACTTGAGAAAAGAGGATGTAAAGATAATAACTCAATGATAGAAGGATTAAAGAGAAGATAACTGAAAGCGGGGGACAAGAATTTCAAGAGCAAAATCCCTTATGAAACTCACGAGTACGTATTTTGTACTCAAGATAACCTAATCGCAGAGGATGTGGTGCAAGTCATGCTCGAGAATTAAGTTTGCCGAGGCAAATACAAACCAATGAAATTGCAGAGATTAATAAGATCAATCGAAAGAAAAGCGCCTGAACTTTACAGTGATTTTCCCCTAATGGAAGTGTAATTTGAATAGCCCAAAGAAATTGTTAGCAGAGTTACGAGAGAGCGGCAGCAGGAAAACAGAACAGTGGCTGAAGTACTGCAAAATAATGGTCACTGAGCCATACAAAAGCTTGGTGACTAAAGCTACGAGAGAATATAGAAATCAAAGAAAAGCAAAATGACCCTAATGTACGCTATAATAACAGATAGTAAGTAAAGTGATGCTTGAGAACAGTAACTAAATTTTTCCGTGAGGGAAATGTGTGAAGTAACTCAGCTGGCAGTAACTGAAGTGATACAAGAAACAGTTAGCTAAGTTACACAAGAGGGAAGAAACTAATGTAACTCATGAGGTCACTAACTCAAGTAACACAAGAGGGGAAGGACTGAAGTAACTCGAGAAAGCAATAACTAAAGCAACACAAGGAGACAATAACTCGAGTAACACGAGGCCAGTAACTCAAGTAACACCAGCGATCAATAACTAAAGCAACACAAGGAGACAATAACTCGAGCAACACGAGGCCAGTAACTCAATTAACACACGCGATCAATAACTAAAGCAACACAAGGAGACAATAACTTGAGCAACACGAGGCCAGTAACTCAAGTAACACACGAGATCAATAACTAAAGCAACACAAGGAGACAATAACTCGAGCAACACTAGGCCATGGCTCAAGTAACACAAGCGATCAATAACTAAAGCAACACAAGGGGCAGGAACTTGCACAAAGCAGATAGCAGTATATACATGAACACCTGGAGATTGCTGTAACGTTCACTGCGCTCTATAATAAAGTTTATATTTAAATTTTCTAGCTGCGCTGAGCAAGCCTGAATTAGAGAGCAAATCCTTCCTATTAATTAAAAATGAAGTTCGTGAATTACTCCAGCCCGAGCATGCTTAATTAGAGCCCCGCTCTCAAAAGGATTAGAAAAGATTAAGTCAAGAGAAGCCATTTCTAGATGTATGTGCACTTTATTTACTCGGTCCGCAAAATTGTGCACTATTTGTTACGCTCATTCTCTTTGTACAATGATGCGAAAAATTTTAACCGCTTAGAAACAAGTCCAGTCCAATTTTTGAATAGAAAGAATTGATCACCAAAGGTTTTAGCTCTGAGTTTCTGAAATTGCATTATATGCACATTTAAATTCAGTAGACTTATTTTATATCGATCAGATATTCAGACATCAAAAGAATTTTAATTCACAAAGTCAGAACGTTTGAGTGTGCAGTGTTTTCAATGAATTTGAAGGAATACTTGTGGTAAACGTGAAAAGAAGTGAGGTCAAAAGTCACAAGCAAAAAGTCATCTGCAAAAGAAATTTACATTTTGCAGATCCGTCATGTTGTTTCAGTGCGATGAGCCCATAGTGTGCACTTGTACATACGTTAATTAATTCGAGTAATTGGGAAATACATTACGTAATGCAATGGGTAATGGATACTAATATTCTCCAAGGGTGATGGCAATTATATACAGACAGGCTTAAATTGGAATTTTTCAGAGATATGTTCAAGAAGTAAATGGTTCTTATTCATTTATTTCCTTTTCCTGCATTCTAAAAAAACGCTTTGAAGAAACCACATAATCATATCTTTTCACTTTTGAATTGGAATTGAACTTTATGGCTCAAAAGGCAATTTCCATTTAACCATGATTGATTTGTTATTAGTCAAGCATCAAAAACTATCACCATTTCTTCTTTCATCCACTGTAATATTAATATATAAATGTACGATCTCTGCATTGAATAAAGTATATTCTGTGCATATCGCAATTTGAAGCAATAAATCTAATATTCAGGAATTTCTTACAGTAAAACACACAGAAAATCGTTAAAGTTATTTTTGAACCATATTAACTTTTTACCTCACTCATAGAAATTTTACGCAAATGACACACTTTTTTCGGCAATGATTGGAAAATAATAATTTTAATCAAAATAACGGGGATCATATTGGTAGAAATTATCGCTGCATTCATATCAAAAAATGTTTTTAAATTACTCACGTGTGTGTAATGGAATCAAATCCTATCTATAACTGTACAAGTTGTGTAAGAGTTCATTATAATCACACGGTTAAAAGGGAAAGAATTAGTGGAGTAACATTTTCAATTTGTTGGTATAATTCCTCATCCATACTTGAACAACGCGATCAATTTCTATCAATAAGCATCGAGTCTATTAATTTGAGAACATTTTTTAAAATTACCAGCTTTAGAAAACTACCGCGAAAAAAATTAAAAGAAAGCGATCTATTTGCCAGTATTTGAGAAGTATCTGCAGACAGTTCGAGCTTTCAGAATTAACTTCCCAGTTTGCTTCCCCCATTTTTTTGAGTTTTCAAAATATTTTCAACAGCATACATGGCCAAGCCGAACTTTAGAGTGTTTGCTTCAAAACCACGAAGCTTCCGTATGTACGACAGAACGAACGTTTCATGGTAAAACGAACATTTCATGCGAGAACGAGCATTTCTTGCCA
This sequence comes from Platorchestia sp. MABIK, assembly GCA_014220935.1. Taxonomy (NCBI): domain Eukaryota; kingdom Metazoa; phylum Arthropoda; class Malacostraca; order Amphipoda; family Talitridae; genus Platorchestia; species Platorchestia sp. MABIK. The sequence continues at coordinate 45,732 of JACJUY010003518.1, forward strand.
GAACGAACATTTCATGCCAGAACGAACATTTCATGTCAGAACGAACATTTCATACCAAAACGAACGTTTCATGCTAAAACAAACATTTCATTCTAGAACGAACATTTCATGCGAGGACGAAAATTTCATGCGGGAACGAAAATTTCCGACCAGAACGAACATTTCATGCGATAATAAACCTTTGACACCTGAACGAGCATGTCATTTCCTGCACACCTTATGAGCCACAGTCCAAACAAAGAGCTAAGCCCGCTGCTGTGCCCCAGTTCACCAGTAACAATAAAACTGGCCGGTTGTGTCGCAGAGCCGCCCGGCGCCCCGACGCTCCGAGGGGACCTGCTGGGGCAGGTGGTGGCCGGCACGGTCATCACCATCGCCTGCACCACCAAGGGGGGCAACCCGCCACCCACCATCAAGTGAGTCGCATCTACTTATCCAAGTCATGTACCTTCTATATACTCACTGTTTTTTTTCTCGTGGAACTTGAATGATAGAACGATTTAGATGTTTTAAATGATTCCTGGATTCTTTTGAAGATTTTCATAAGATGTTTGTCATTTTGAATTTGAGTTTTAAATGGTGGAGTTATTTTTTGTTGTGACTTACCGAACCTATCTTCATGAATGACTTCTTTTATTACTAAAAATTCTTTTCATTATAAAAACTTGCTCATCATGCAATTTCATTTACTGTTTACAGGTTTCACTCACATACACGAGTTTATTTTTACTTCTCGCTTATCTTTCGCGCAACAGTTAAATATTTCCACTATTTAAATTTTCTAGCATATACTGTATATTCATTCCCATACATTACTCCTGGTTTACGCATTCTATTTCTACAATATTGGCTGAAAGCAGAGCTATTGCACTTTCTTGTTTTCTAGTTATGTGCGTTACGTGCTATGATTATTCTATGGTTAAATTGTATTAAAAATTTGACTTATCTTTGTTTTTATGATAGTATACTTTCCGCAGGAACGATGAATCATGCACAACATTCTTTATTTCTTTTCAAACCTACAGGCAAATTAGCGACTCCAATATGATAATCTGTCATTCGTACCGAACACATCGTAATAGATACAGTATGAGATCTTATTCAGTCATCACATCAAACTCGTCAGTCAAGCGTAATCTTGATCAATTATGAATGCCATCGATACACAACACAGTACACAGGTGGGGTCACCAACTCTGTCTGACGCCATATCATGCATCCCTACGAATTAAATCTATGAGGCTCGATTCGACATTATCGACAGCAACGATTTATACCCATCAGGCTAAGCTTAAAATCTTACTTATTCACAACGACATTGCAGTCAGGAAGCTCTGACATGGTATTAGCCTCGTAGTCCCCTTAGATATCTGTCATTCTTTTATTTTGATAGATGATTGCTGGCAATAGAAATCACTGCTTACATCCGTAATTATTCGTGAAACTGAAATGAAGCAAGCAGATGGATAATTCGAGGGGAGCACGACACATGATGCAGGTGTGCTTAGTGGGGGGAAGGGCTGGAGGCAACAGCAGTAGTGTGCCCGGAAGCCCTTATATATTCCAAGGTTTTGCGTGTGCTTTTTGAGTGTTTTTATGAGTCTGATGCTTGTGCGTTGCTTGTCGAGTATTTTTATTGGTTTGATACTTGTGCGCTACTTGCTGAATGTTGCTATGAATCTAATGCTTGAGTGGGATTTGTTGAGTGTTTTTCAGAGTCTGGTGTTAGTGCGAGGCTTACTGATTGTTTTTATCAATCTGATGCTTCAGAGTGACTCGAGTGGCTTCGCGGTGGACACTCATGCTTCTGGGCGGCTCGTTGAGTGTTTTAAAGCCTTTGTTGACCAGTGCTTTTGCGTGGCTAGTTGAGAATTTTTAGTGATGGAAATCTGGTAATTCTGTGTGACGGTGAAAGTTTTTAGTGGTGAATATCTTAATCTTCTGCATTGCTTAACTTTCTGTCGATTATTTTGTAGAAAATTTGTTCATAAAATTCTATCAATATACTCAGATTGTTTTCTGCTCAGGAATATACAACCATACAAGACAACACTAAAGCAAAGGATAACATTTTCACCAATTAAAAGTAAAAGCTCTCAGCCAAAAAGCTTTGTTTTGAAGATACCCCTTAGTATACACTACTTATGCTTTATTTTCATTATAATAATTGTTCAATAGTTCAGAAATTGTAAAAAGAACACACGTTATCAATTAGCTAACAAATGCAATATATCAGTGCACAATAGTGATGGCATGTATGAGTAGATGTTTGGTATTTAGCATACGTTTGCATATCAATGCTAGGATAAAAAGAAATTTTACAACTTGGGGTTTCTGTAGAGGAGGAGAGTAACAGTTTCAATTAGAAAACCTTCTAACCATATCTCCAAGTTATATTTAGTACTTTACTCCTCGTTGTAATTCATGAATTTCTGGCAAACTTTCCCCTAGTTGAACAACTTAAATTTTTCTGTTGATCGAGCATTTTCGATGTCTCATTGCTTTATTAGGAACAAATTAAAAGTGATCAGCATATATTGCCCAATTCTTCCTTTTATGTCTCATGAATATAATTCACATAACGGGTTTATTGACCTCAAAGAATGAACGAAAGCGAAGTCTAAGCCTCGAGCTTGCAAGCATCCATCGACCCAAAATGTAATTATGAGAACACGGATAATTTCAGCGTGCTAGGTGTGTCCGAAAACGAGATTGCGAGCTTCTAGGCTAAATCGGATTGAATACTACGCATGATTTTTGCTGCAAGTAGATCCTGACAAAGCTGCTTAGATTGAGCGAATAATGGTGCTTTATTTTCATTAGTCTAGAGAGTGAGAGTAGACTGATTTATGTTGGAAGGGATGTAGATCTAATTAAGAGAGAAGCTTTCAGGACGACAAGAATGAGCACTTCGCCTTTAAAGTTTCCTTTTGAAGTGTTCAGGATTTGAAAGTCGCGAAAATTCGCTGGAAATATTTTGAGTCGAGTAAGAAAGGTCTTAGGTAGAAGCCTTCTTTTCGCTATCGCACTTAGCAGTGACTGAAGGATTTGACGACTAAAGCCCAGAGTGACTAGCGTTGATAGAAACGACTCTTGCTCGACTTGAGAGATCGGATGAAATGCTTCCATCAAGCTCTCCTGCGGCTTGAGCCGCCCCTCATTCCGTTCTTTATCTCGCCAATTCAGGTGGGTACAGTGCAGGTGCATTTGCTTTATCGTTGTATTCGCTTTTTCGTCAGCATTTCAATCGTAGTTTCAAAAACTCACCGCAAGCGAATTTTCCTAATTTATCCTAGATACGCGGAGGGTCAATTGTATTTATAACTCTGTAGTTTGGAAATCTGGGCTTCAGCACTACGAATGCCTACTTAGGTAATTAATCTGGGTTTTCTGTTCAAAATAAGATAAATTTTAAAATCTCCATATCTGCTTTGAGACTGCAAACTCAGAATACCTTGGTTCGTTGCAATACTCATGTGTACATATTTATACTTTGAAAATTGGAGCTTCCGTATTATTTGAGCATTTTAGGGAATCTTGAGTCCTACCGCCATTATTGGCAGAAAAAAACGAGTGGTGAAGCTACACCTTTATTCATGAAACCTGGTTAAAAAAATCCAGATTTTCCTCGCTCCTGTTCATTCCTCGTCAATAAGACTCCTTGATTCAACCAAGCACTACCTTGCATAATACAAAAAAGCTAATGTATTTCATTCCAGGGAATCAATGGCCCTTGCGGTTTACTTCTATTCCTGTTGATTTAAAATACGAAACAAAAAGCCCTTTCAAAAAAACTTTTTCTTAACTAAGTGGGTGCTCTGTGAACAAGCTCGCCATTTTAATGCTTAGCAACGAGCAAGATGATCAGATCTTTAATACTGTGCGCAACCCCTATGTCTGTGAAACCATCACGCGACTTTATCTTTCCAAACATGCATCCACGTAAGACTTTTTTCACCACGAACATGGGATCTTAACAACACAGATCCGGTTGCTTTCTCTCGCAAAATCAGGGTTCATACAATGCCATTTCGCCTCCTCTTTCTTTGATGATGGAAAAGAAGGCCGAAAATAAGGACAGTCTTCCGCTGCATTTTTGGACGAGTGTCGTCCGAAGCGAGTGAAGGTGACATTTTCTGGTTCTGATTCCCACCTGCCTGCGAATGTAGGCCGCGTTGCAATTTTTGGCGGCTCCTTTTCACTCTGTTCCCTATTTTTGGAGGGCATATGTACTTTCCAATCACTGTTATAGGCAGCGTACCCCCCCAAACTCTTGATGATTTTTGGCAGGCATATATATTCCCCATTCGCTGTTTTTGGCTCGGTACTCTGCACTCTGTTTCCCATTTATTATGGACTTATTTACTTCGGTCGCTATTTTTGGTAG
>JACJUY010003518.1:51155-84959 GCA_014220935.1 Platorchestia sp. MABIK
GCTTCTGCGCGAGCTGGTTGCTTTTTTGGCACGTTTTGTGTACACACCGACCCTCTTTTCATTTATTTTTGAGCAAAGCAAATTACGGGGAACTGTTTTACGACACTATGCTAATAACGAGTCCCTATCGTGATGCAGCTTTTGTATTTCAATGTTTGCAAAAATGAATGCAAATACGAACTCCATGAAGATGAATGGAATAATGAGAATGAAGAGTCGAATAGATGTTACTTTATAATTTCTGGCAAAAGGTTTGACTTCCGAAAAGTAATGCGGCAAGGAAACATTCTGAAATTGTTGATACTCCAGTTCATTGTTTACTTCTCTGGTTCAATTGCACTTAATTCGGAATCGTTCATTTACGCAGGAAAGATTTCAAGATGCAGCTTACACTCCATGCTTCAGATCGTTCTATGTGACTTTGAAGGTAAATTGAGAACAAATCACTCTCGTTTGCCTGCATTGTTTCACGAATCAACATCAAAATCACCGATATTGAATACATTTGTTTCCATTCATCAATCTATGCTGATATAACTGCTGTTCAACAACGTTCATACGTAAAATGACTTTGGATTTCAAGGTCAGTCACAAATGAACTGTACTTTCGTCCGATTGCCTAAGCTAAAGCAACATACACCATCCACTTCCACTTGCATCTCCATAAATTAAAAGTATGAGAAAAGGAAAAAGCTATTACTGAGGTAACGAGCAAAACTGTTCTAAATGTAAAAGGCGTAAAAAATGCGTTGTCCCAATTAGAATGAAATTGAGTCTGTCACTCCGACAACCATCACGTCTACTTTACACGAACACTTAGTTGATTTGGTAGCAGGTCGTCGAGACGTGAAACCACAGTTTAAAAATACGTCCGTGTCTCATAGGGTAAGTGTTTACATTTTTGCGCAAGAGCATTCGCCTTTGAATTAGCAAATGGGCACGTGGAGCACTTCAGTAATTGGATTGATCATTCTTTGACCTCTTCGGCCCGGCGAGCTCTTCGGCGCTGCTCCTGTACTCTGAAATCGTGGTCGTTATCGCACCCACGGATTCCTGCAATTACCGTTATCGACGGCAATCTTGCGCAACGGTATCGGCCTCTCTTTATGATTGCAATACGCTCTTGAAATATCGATAACAGAGTTCCCGTGATGTTCTTCTCGGAACTCGTTAGCAAAAATAGATCGTGAGCTTCCACAGCATCGAGTGTTTTGAGCACTAGAGAACTCCCTTTAAATCGATGTGCAGTAGGAGAAACAGTACGAGAAATGAACATTTCACGCCGAAGCGCTTGGTGTAGTTCTGTAAATAGACTATCTAGTGCCCATTAAATCACATATCTAAGAGTAGCTTTGAAAGAAGTGATATCCGGTGCTTGAGCTCAAGAAATACATGGAAAATTATGGCAAGAAAATTTTTACCCAACAATTTTTACCAAAGGACCAGTAACAAAATAAACCCTTGAGTAAAATTAATGTGATTTTTATGAAAACTTTGAGTCCAAATTCTTTGCAAACTCGTCTCTTGACGCCATCTTAAGACAATCTAAATGGTCCTTTATTTATAAAACCATGTTGTCAATGAAAAGGACCGAGGGCACGAGATTGAAGAGGAAAGCAAAAAATTCTACAAACCGAATATTCTAAAACCACTTCGGTCATTCGAGTTGTGTGAGAACTTGCAGTATCGGGACGCTAAATTAAGCCCTGCCTGTAGACGATTGAGAATTCCTTTCGGACTAAAGTGAATTTCTGTAGAAATTACCAGTAATTGGCTCTTGACGGTAATAAACATATCCTTCAATACTCATCACACACGACTTGAGAGATTTCCTTCTCATTGTCGTTTTTTCCAGCAGTAGGTCACTAGCTAAAAATATGGACGAAAGTGCAGTGAGCGTTACTTGATTTTAAGGAAGTTGTTGTTTTATACTTTCTTGGAAGTTCGCATGGAACTTACTTCCTCACTCTTGGAACCTGTTCAACACTTCTCAGATGGTAGCGTTGAATTGGGTCATTCATGTCTCTAATGCACACGGCCTGGGATTTAAGTGTGGGAGTTGAATTTTGAAACTTTTTGGCTATTTCATCGCAAAAAATCTCTATGAAAAAATGACAAATAGCGTCCATCAATTTCTCTCTTACACATTAAAATAAGTTTAGGGTTCTTGAAACAATTGTGCAGTCGTGAGTTAAGAAATCACAAAATGTAGTGTACCCTCGCCGTGAAGAATTGGTAAGCTTTTCCGGACAGTGCTATAATTCATACCTGGAATCTGTTTTAAAATCAACTGTTTGAACTTAAATTTCGTTCTAATTTCAATTAATCCAGTTTTTGCAAGGTAAAATTCTGAATGCATATCAAACAATTAAAAAAAATCCTAATTTGAAAGGGAAATTTGCTATTAGTATGTACTGTCCAGGTTACTGTACTGTCCTCACTCTACAGGGTGAGGATGGGAATGCAGAGACCAAGTAAACAACCAACGAATTGAATGCATACTTGAATAAGGAGGGAGATTGAAAAAACTCGGTGTTTACAAAACGTATCACAAAAAATTCTTATATTGCTGTTTTTGCAACTTGACAATAAGGAGTGAGCCATAAGGAGGGAGATGTCGGAAATATCTCGATTTGTCCAAAAATTATCACAAAAATTTCAACTATTACTTTTCCTGCCACCTGACAACTTTTCTTCAATATTTTTATGAGCATCAAAGCATGCAAAATACTCATTCACTCGGCTGTAATACCATTCCACAGATTTCTCCAAGTAACAGTTACCTTGTAATAGATATTTCAAAAATGTCCAAGAATTTCATTTGAGTCAGTATCAGTAAACGCACACCTGCATTCATAATCATTTCTCTCACACGCCATGTGCTACTTGTTCCTAGAATGAAAAATGCTTCTTAATCTCTTAAGAGGAGCACAAACTGAATTAATTTCGTCGTGAAGTTGAGCATCATCAATAATTTTTTCTTCCACATCACCGGTAAACAGAATACCAGCACTACAAATTTAAATCACTCTTCAGCATCTACAGGCGATATGCATTCACGAAGATCTCCGAGACCAAGCAGCTATCTTCAGAATTTTGAGCACGCATCCTTCGACAGAGTCTTTACAATATTGAAATAACATTATGCTCAATTCTGTTGTTTGTGTTTTCAGTGTTTTTTTTCTGTCGTGTGTTTTGTTGCTCCTTACAAATTGAAACAAAGTGGTGCCATTCCAATCTCATTTGTTATTCCGCGCAGCTTCTAATACGATCATTTTACGCTTCAAAGGAGCTTTATTGGTTAATAAAGGGAAAACACGAGTGATGTCAACAGTAGAAAATTGAATCGCTGCAATTGCGATACAAGTGAATTTTCAAACGAGGAACTCCTGTGAACAACATCGAATGTCAAGCACTTGGGAACACAAATCAAGTTCTATCAGCATTGAGCGATTGTTGATGCTTTATGCTCCTTTATCAATGAGAAAGAATGATGTTATTTAAAATTGTTTTTGCCGGCAGACCTTCTCTGCTGAGTGAACTTGTTTAATAAAGTTTTTTCAATCAGAGCCAGAGTCTTTGCAAATGCATTTTTAAAGTATGATGTGTGGAAATCAAAATTCTTTTCCTTCAACCATAAATATGGAATGAGTAACAGAATTGAGCAGGGACTAAAATGAACTGAATTTTTAACACCTCGTTTACTTTACCTTAGGAACTTCTGACCATCCTCGACTGAAGCTATGGATTCTGGAATAATGGCACCCATGACAACCATGACGATGAACCTCATATTTTAAAGCAAAATATTTTGTTCTGTTGTTGAAGCAAGTTTATTAAAAACTTATTATTATTCTCTTAAAACCCTCCATTGTCGATGAAAGTTCTGAACACTTGATAGCGCTTTTGATCCTGTTTACAATTTCAGCAACGTTCCAAATTTTGACACACCTGGAAAAGAAAGTTGTTTTTACGTCCATGTTCTGCAGAAGTGCACAAAATTGGGACTGCTGAAGAGCTTCCAACGGGTGCCACGAAAACTGCGGCGACATGCACTCAAAGGGGCAGAAAATACTCTCGAGTTCTGCGTATTGTTTGCGCTCAAAGTGAACTGAAAACTCCATTTCGTTTGTATTTTGTGCCATGAAAGCATTTTAATTCGACTGGAAGGGTGCCAATAACGCCTTTATTGCCCTTGTGTCGAGGGTCTCGGTATGGGCGGAGGTAAATAGAACCTGAGACATACTTCACTCCGACGAAATGATGTTCGCTTTTTGTTTCGTTTCTGTTTCATCTTCAGAAGTTGCCAGGGAGACTTTCAATGGCTGTTGAGAAATTCATTGTCGGTTTCATGTCTAAATTCAGCGGCTATACCTTTCATGGCGGTAGACGACCAAGTGATTGCTGTAACTTGGTGTGCTCTTCTCAAGATTAAACTGTGACCTCTGGTGAACCATCAGTTCTTTCTACATTTAACCTTTTACAAATTTCTCTCATCTCAAACGATGATAAAAATTCTGGATGTACGGACTGCAATGGATAAAGGTATGGAAAAACCGCCAAATATAAATTACATCGGCATTTCTCGCAAGGAAATGATATAACTTGGGGAGGATTTGCTTAATGTAATTCGGTCCAACTGGCTGAGGCAAAGTATGTGGCAGACGCGGTTAGCTTGATCTCAGCTAAATATAAAAAATCTTAAGTTCTCACAGATGAATACTTTTAAAATGAATGCAAAGTCTGACAATGAAAAATGACGTAATCCATAAAACCCAGTATTTCCTGCGAGGTCATTCAGCCATATATAAGCCTGATAAGCTTGTCGTATTCATTGTTTCTTCTAGAATGAACTTAAACGGTGGAGAATTATTAATAATCTCAAAATAAAAATAGAACAACTGCTAATCATTGGTGAAACCTGGAGCTGGGGCTGCGGGTGATATAGAACAAAATAATTACAAAAATATCAATGAAATCTTTTTCTGTGGACACTTAATTAACAAGGACATCATGTCATGACTTTCATATCATACTATCTATGTCATCAAACATTCTATTATGACATATCATGCTACTGTCTTCATATTTTCGGCCATAACTTTTCCCTCATGTCATGACTACTCGTGACATACCTCATTCCATGCCATGACTTTTATCTCACGTCACAACCATCCCTGACCTCAGAACCTATCCTGCCTCCTACTATTTTTGATGTGCCCACGTCTGACCTGTGTCCAGCCTGAGCGTGGGGGGCCAGAACCTGACGACGAGCGCGCTGCAGGAGGAGGACGTGAGCGAGGTGGTGGCCCGCGTGAGCGTCACGCCGCAGCACAACCGGGCGCCCGTCCTCTGCACCGTCACCGGCGTCACGCTCGGGCACGTGCCGCCCGCCGCCGCTACGCTCGACGTCGCATGTCAGAATCTAGTCCTAAGTTTTGCACTTTTTTGAGGTCGCGTGTCAAAATCTAACCCTAAGCTTGGTACTTTTTTCAGTTTGGGTGGGAGATTGCGTTGCATTTCAGGTTTTTTCACCAGATTTTTTTTTATATCTGAGTGTAATGCTGAGTTCCATTTCAGGTTCTTCCGCAAGAATTATGGCTCTCACTTGAATTTGGGTGGAAGCATCAATTACGTTTTTGGTTGTTCCACAAAAATAACTTCTTATACTTGAATTTATATGAAACTATGAGTTCAAATTGATATTTCACACTAAATTTATGTCTTTGGCTTCATTTGGGACTGAAGGTTGAGTTCTATATTAAGATCTTCTCCTAGATTCTTTTATTTTGCTGTGTTTGGGAGTGGGGTTAGAATCAGTTGTGTCCCAGATTTTTATCGCATATTAATTCATTTCACAACAAATTAGGCGGAACACTTGAATTAAAAAGAATGAATTGGAACATTCCCCCCAATACTTTCCACATCAATGCTTTGCTTGAATTATTAGAACAATAAATGTAACACTCATACTGGATCCCCATTGTCACGTGAAATATTGTTACGTTCCGACGTATTTGTTTCGCTAGTTGAATGTACTCGCTGGAAGTTATTTTGTCACTTCTTTTTTTTTGAATAATGATCTGCACTCCAACTTTGCCTTAAAACTGAGCTTCTAAGTCCAAAGCTTACATCCGCTTAGCGCTTATCCATTTTGTTTTAACTTGGATACAGATGTTTTTCCTGAACGCAATTAACGTTGGCGCGCTCATTTACGTAAGGTGATCGGACTTTTTGCATAGAAATTTAACTTCAAATATTTCACCTGTAAATACTTTTTAATGAGCAAATAAGAGTGTGCTTAGGAAGCAGCAATTTTTTTAAATTCAGCGAATATTTTGTGCAAAGGCAATTTCAACTTCTGGGTTGTTATTAATTTCTCCTCCGGTTGGAATAACGTTTGATTCGTGTATTGTTTCTTTTAACATTTTTTTCTTCAAATGTAAATTTTGTTGATCTAAATTATTTGAAAATTTGAATTTCTCAAGTATATCACTACAAATTTGAATTCCTATTCATAGCTTGGACATGCACTGAACAATGATTTTGAAGATAGAGTATACAATTTCGGATTGACGGAGGTTTGCTACGAAAATCTTATGTTTGTAATCGTGTCGATGAGGTGGTTAGATTTGCATTCGAGTAGTAAAGAAAGTGCGGCGTTCGAATCGATATCTAATATCATTGAAGAAGCTTTGCTGTTCGTACGAGAGGATGATGAACTCTACTCGTTTGGGCTAGGTTGATTCAGCTAGCAATTTTTTAAATTAAACAAGGATAATAATGCTTTTCAGAGGAGTAAAATAATTCAATTAAAATTTTCAATAAAAAATTTTCAATCAAATTCAATCAAAATTTTAACTAAAACTGAAAAGTTTGAGTGTTATATCTTTTGGAAATTTAATTGTTGTATCACACCTGATTCATAAAGCAGCGTTTTTACGATTAGTTATAGTTGTACGCGATGACGATGTAGTTAGCGCATCGTGAATTTTTCCCTCCGTTTTAGTGATACACTTGAATTTAAAATGAAAGAAGGAGTTAAAGTTCCCCTATTTTATTTGTAAAATCAGGTACCTGTTTTCTCCCGTGTTATTACAGAAAGCAGGTATTTACTTTGGCCGTTTGTTACTAGTGAAACCTAAGGAGCCTAAAGAACCAACCTATCAAGATTATTAGAGTTTTATAAGTATAGGAACAATTCGGCGCTTACTGATAAACAATTTAATAAAATCAAAAAATTTTTTGCACCTCTTATTGCAACATAAACTATTATGGTGACTTTCAACAAATTATGGACAAATCGATCCTGAAAGTGCAGTGCATGCTCTACCCAAATAGTGAATTTCAACAACAGTTTCTGAAATTATTTTCCTGAGCTGTGAAATTTTAAAGAAATAAAAATAATTTGGCCCTAGTTTGTTTCCCTAATTTTCAAATGTTTTAAATATTTTGCAAATGCTTGTTTTAGCCGTGTGAAGATTTTTATACTTCTCTTTATTAGAAGGGTTGCTTTCAAGCGCTCGTTTTCTCTAGAAAGTTCAAAAAAGCGAATCTCAAAATATTGTAAAAAAAGGAGAAGACCTCATTATTAGGTCTTAAGTCTCACTCATCATGCTTTCCCATATAAAAACATGAATTACACTCTTTCTTTTAAATTTCACTTCCTTTTGACATGCTATAGGTGAATCTCGGGCATTATTAATTTTAGCAACTGTCTTTTGGCATACAAACGTTTCCTTGCTGCAGTTAGAGCATCGTTTTCATGCTGCAGTTGGCGCATCATTTCCTTGTTGCAGTCAACGCATCTTTTCCTTGATGCAATGAGCGCATCGTTTTCTTGCTGCAGTTAGCACATCATTTCTTTGACACAGTTAACGCACCTTTTTCTCGCTACAGTTAGCGCATCGTCCACACTGGCTCAAGCATCACCTGCCGAGGTCGACGAAGGGTCGACAGTGACGCTGACATGCGATGTGGGGTCCAGCAACCCCCCGCCCAGGGTGAACTGGTGGAGTGAGGGAGTCCAGTACCGAGGTGCTCAAAACACAGAGACCAAGGGCGATTTTGGAGGAGTTACAGTCAAGTAAGTAGTTTTGAGTACCATATGCAATGGTTAATTCAGATTTTTTTTTTTTTAGCTTATTGGTAAAGTTTTTTTTTATCGTGAGTTGCTTTCGGGGCCTGCGTATTAGACAGAACACTGGACATTGTTTTGGACGCTGCATGACTAATCATTCATGCTAATCCTATCTTTTTTCAACGCAAGTTAGTTTTTGGGATCTTTGTACAAGGGAGAATACTGGACACTGTTATGAACGCGTTTAAGATACTCTTACCATTCATTTTACCTTATTTTAAGCTTGTTCATTCTGGAAGGAATTTTGCATGATATCCATAGCTCTGACTCAAATTATGCTCTATAGGAAAGTGTCTCCAGCTGACTTCCTTCTGCTCCCCATTAGCAATTTTCGAGCTTTTCTCCAAGAATAAATCGTGCTCGCTCATCACAACGGACTCGTTCATCATTAAAATAAGAGAATATTGCCTCAGTGAATTAAAAGATCACCATTTTGATGAAACTGTACGATACCTGAAACTACTGGCGTGCATGGCAATCAGAGTGAGAAAAGTATTTTCACTGTTAACATCCAAGGGAAACTGAATTGACGTGCATTGACTAGCATCAGTGCAAAATGTCTGAACTGAATCGATGCGTGTAAATACTTGTTTTGTGTTCTAAGGTTAGTTGCTAAATAAATTTCGATTCCAAATTTTGCATTTTATGGATACTATCAAACGCTCGGCCAGGGGAAATTCCTGCGTGAACGATCTTTTTATTTTCCCTACCAGATTATTGCGATGTAACACCACAAGGAAATAAGATAAAAAGATTTATTAATGCTGTTTTTTACGGACAGTTTTGCTCGGAAAGTATGATTTCCTTAACGTTTTGAACAACAGAAAAACGCAACTTTGTACTGTATAACCATGTGTGCACAACTCATCAATAGAAACATCAATAGAACTTTGTTTTATAAATTTTAGTCTCCGGGGCAAACAGGGCATCAAATGAACAAAAAGTGCAGAGCCGTACATTTTTGAGAGCCCAGTTATCAACTCTGGAGCCACACGACCCAGAAACAGAGCCCCGCTCCGCAGTACAGGAGACGCCGCAACAACGAGAGATGACAATGCTCTCGGAGTCGGTGTCGTTGTCAAGCTCCAGTGAGGCAGAACTGATGGTAATTCTAAGAGACCTTTGCGGAGATTGCTGACGTGCCACCTCCAGACTAATGGTCTTCGCGAGCTGGATATGCTCCAAATTCTCGCAGTGCTGACGAAGATATTGAAGCTGGGATCTAGGATTAGGCGGGCAAGAGAGAGAGCGAGACAAAGATCGAACTGTTGAATATTGGAGCTTGGTCCCGTGCGGTGGTGTGGAATTTGTGGGGTTAACTTCAAGTTGGTAACAGATGCTATTGGTTTGTGTGCGGAGCAATTTGAGCAGTCTCCAGCGTATCAAGATATTGTGAATAATTTTAACGCGGATGTTGATCAATTTCCGATATTACCATGAAGGAAATTTGACTGTTGTTGCTCAGCATATTGTATTTATCCTATGATAGATGTTCTCTCATTTAAATTGGCAAAATTCTCGCGACACGTGTTAGCTTTCATCAATAGAAGCTTAGAATCGCGTGTTGTATGCATGTGAATGAGCGACAGAAAGTAAATGCTAACCAAATATTAATAGAATGTGAGGTAAACTTTCGTGAAAGACTTAGAATACGATTGTTGAGGAGGTGAAATGCACACGCAATGAAAGAGGGTTTTTGCATTACTCAAGATTGTATTTTATATAATTACAGAAGAGGAAATTATTCTTTAAAAACGTATTAAATACTTCTAAGCACCATGTAGTGGACAAAAAACGAAGGCTTAAGTTCACAAATTGATCATCAAAAATTTTTAAAAACAATTGGTTCCTAACGAATTACCGAAGTTAAACTCTGCAGCCAGATGAGATAACATGTGAGGGCACCCTTCTCCTCCTCCAATACTTGCACTAAGGATGAATCTAAAATAAAACTTTACTTGCATTAAATCATTTTTATCATTTTATATCAATAATGGCTGGTGAGCTTGCAATATTTCTGAATATTGAATCTCAATTAAATGCTGTTAGATGTTATTGAAATTTTCAAATTGCCATGAGCTTTTTGTCTTTGAATATCATGATAGAGTGTTGAATATTTAAAGTGACACTTAGAAGTCTCACAGGCCTCAAAAGGGTTAAGCCGAGTGACAGTCCAGCGTCAATTTGAATTGGAAAAATCTTTTACAATATAAATTCATCATCGTCTTCATTCACATGTGTATGAAGTTATTCCCTTAAGTTTACTCGAGGTCAAGTCTAGAATTTTGGAAGAATTAAGCCAAGTTCGTCTGTGGTTCCACAGAATTCATGCATCTGATTAAACCTTTCTTGTAACTTTGTGCGCAATGGGCAGCATGAATGACCCTGTTTTACAGGGAAAGGTTAGATGCGTAAAGCTGGTTGAAATATTTATCCAGGGATCAAAGCGGCATTTGCGAAAGCATTATTTATTTTTGATTCATACATCATCGAACAGAGTCTTGAGGACATGGAGTTACGTAAAGAACAAAGAAGATGCTACTTCTGCAGATATATATAATATATACTTTCACTGGAAAAGTCTCTGCGTTCAGTAGTGATACAAAATTTCTACATCAAATCTCACAATAATTTGTAATTCGATAGTAATGTAAATTTCTAGTTCCCATAGCTCAAATCCTTTCATTTATCACATTTTCACATCATTGCCACCTATTAAGAATTTCATGAACGGTTGGAAATTCATAAGCATTCGAAAAATTTATTAGTGTCAACCATGGCCAAGCTGCTGTTTCATAACTTAAATGTTTATTAATTATCTCTAGTACGGCTATGACAAGAAGAGCACTGAAAAACGCATGAAAATTCTTTTGAACACTTCTCAGTAAATCATATCGAACGAAAAAGTTCAATAAATGACTAAACGTAATGCTAATTTAATAAGAAATCCAAGTTCTGTATTGCATTTTTGATTACTATTCACATCATTCCTTATGAAAATATCACTGATTTTTAATCTGCTTTCAAATTGTTAAAATTCTTAAAAGTTCAATAAGAAGCAGTATCATCTCCCGTACACACAGCTTTTGAATTGTAATTTCCATTTTCAAGTCAGCTTGTGGAACAAATTATACATGCATCGTATACAGCACACATCACTGCCATGGCACAAAGCAACTCAGGTATCATCATTAAAGAACCAAACAATATAAATACTGTGAAATGAGGCAGAAACCAAAATAACAAACAACAGTATTTCGATTTGAAAAGAAAGTCCCAAAGAATTCACTATCAAAATAGCATGGCAGATGTTGTGAAGCCGAAACGAGGCACAAATCAAGACAACTAACAACAGTGTTCCAATCTGAGTACAAAGTTCGAAAGAATTCACAATCAATATTACACAGCAGAGGCACTCTGCAGCAGTTGTGAGGCCGAGCAGCCGTTGCTGAGGCCGCGAAGGCCAGTCTTGGGAGGCGGTAATTGCGCGTTAGCGACCCCAATGCAATTAGACTCGTCAGGGTGGCGTCCAATTGGAATAACATTCTCGAGAGAGAGGCTCCAGCTGGGAATGGATTGCCCCGACGGTCTTAGGAGCGAGGTGTGCTGTTCCTAATTGGCCTCAATACAATGCAGTGAGAGCGCTATCATGAGTGTACAACACTCTATGCTTGTTTGTCCCAGAGCTTGGTTTTGAGAGCGTGTGTCGTGGCATCGTGTTGGCTCACTTTGAACGTAGAAGGTTTGAGAGCTTGAAGCCCCGCTGGGTTTCGAGCCCACGTAATCGTAGGTTTTTCGAGAATTTCCTGGTGCTTTTCCCTCTTAAAAAAGTAGAGAAAGTTAGGTAGAGTTTTCCTCCATACCCATGTGTTCGTAAGGGTATCGGCTCAACCGCGGGGATCTTCATTGCCTCCTGACGTTATCTAAAAGGTATTTGGAAACCCAATTTAAAAGATCATGGATATCAGTTTAATTGAATAAAAAATTTGTTGTTTATTAGATGTTGGGCCTGTTGCACTATCCAAGAACAACCATATGACAAAAACGTTTTCGTTTCTGTAAATAAACTAAAAATTTCCAGAAGCATGTTTGTCTGCAATAGTCATTAATACCAGTTTTTATAAATATCATTAGTGAGTGCAAAAAAGTAACTTTAGACCGTATAACTTCACAAAATTATAGTGCTGGCATACAGAGCAGTTTTAACGGAGTACATTTGTCGTTCTTCAGAAGTAGAACATTAAATTTTTCGTTTTTAGAAAATCATTTATTTTCATCTATACCATGTTCAGCAAGTCGCTCTGTCAAGTTCTGCAAGTCGTAATGTCATCTAATGGATATTCATGTCAATTTTTATAAAGGCCATTAGTGGTCGCAGAAATTATTTGTTGCACTGATCTGTTCCAAAACAAAGCTCTGCTTCACCCGATGATCGCAGCACGATACTCTCCAGCATCTCGTGACGAAGTCGATGTCTGCAAGGATTAATTCCGCAAAAAAAGCGCAATAAACTGACCAACACATCATCTTGACGACCTCATCAAGCTGGCGGTCACGAAAAAAAACGCTAAATTGTCAACCTTGCTGAATAGGTCGCGTGTTGGCACAGCTCCTTGAATGACAAGTGATAGCCATGCAAGAAAATAACTGTGTTCTATTTATTACATTTTCATTTCATTTAGCGTGTCGTGACCTGAAGTTGATCCAAAACTTTTACCCTCAAGACTTCTTTGGTAGTGAATGAATAAATATGAATTCAATTTCGTAAAACTTGGAACGTTTTTTGATTTAATATTTAGGAAATTGATTATTTTAACATCTATTGGAGTTGTACGAAAATCCGTTGTACGAACATCGATGACGCGAGACGATTTAACATGTCATTCGAATTTCCACATGTAACCTCAAACAAAATTTTGCCTCTAGTCTTTCCTAATTTCGCAAACGCCCGAGAAACAACATGCCAAAAGTTTTGGATCGTTTTCTTTTCTTCACACATCGGAAATATTATGGTCATTTGGGAGACTATCATGCACATCTGAGACAGAGATTGACCGTTGTAAATTTTGGACTGATCCTCGAACCGACCACTGGCGTAGCTCTTTGGAACATGATGGCACACCTGCCTTCTCAGCAAGATGATGTCTACATTGCGGGGAACGGCCGTGGTAGACCTCGAAATTTGCTTCAGATGCCACCCTAAACATTACATTTCTTTACATTACTTATATATTCATATAAATAATAAGTTTGTAATAATTCAAGAAGCTGATCTCGATTTTTCAAACAGCAAAAACATGATTTATTTTTGTTGCATTGAAAAACATGAAAAATGATCAATAAAAGTTCGCATGAAGTATAGGGTGGAGCGTAGCAAATTGCTGATTTGGGAATGAAATAAAAAAATGAACACATAGACATCAACGTTTTTACTTTTCTCATATTGGACAATTAAAAAGTTTCTAATTACATTGTTTTAAACAGTGTATCAGGCAAATCGCATGGGGCTTAAGTCCGGTGAACGTGCGAGCCAGTTGAGATCCCCCATCCGAGAGATAAGCCTTCCAGGAAACGTTTGCCTCAAAAAATTCATGATAATGCCTATTTAGCCCCATGCGATTTTTTCTTTGGTGTTAGCTGAAATCAAAGGTGTATACCAACCGTCTCAGCACACTGGAAGGGCTGCGGAACAATATTGAGGGGGAAATTGCAAGAGTTCCAGAAGATGTTCTTGAAAGAGTGCATGAGAATTTTAGAAAACGTCTGCAGTAGAGTGGGAATCGTGAAGGTAGATATTTGCCAGATACTTCTGTTTGAAAACGTGTAATTAGAAACTTCCATTATCATCCAATACGAGAAAAAGAAAAATGTTAACTTCTAAGAGTTCATTATTTTTATTTCAATCCCAAACCAGCAACTTACAGCGCTCCGCCCTGCGTGAGTGTCCCATCTAGATCAGTACGAGCCCGAGCATATGAGCTGTGCTGTACAAACGGTCCTCACCATAATTTCTCATCAAACTATTTTCTGTTTAGAGCTACTCATTTTCTACTCTTAGGATGACGATGTATGAACAATTAACTGGAAAAAATTCAAACTATTGTGTGTGTCATTGATATAAAATTTGTATTTTTAACCTTTCAGTCCCCTTGCTACGGGTAAAATATCCAAAGGAACATATTTATATAGTTTCTCCACTCCCAATAACATAATTATCCCCAGAAATTGATATTTTCCACCTCATATGGCTTGTTTTTCAATGAAGGACCTTTATAATAAGAAATCTTTAAAATCGAATTTGCTGCAACGCATTTTGAAAATAAATTGGCTTGTGGAAATAAACAGTTTTTCTTTCATTCTTTCATTCTTTATTTCTTTCTTTATTTCTTTCTTTCTTTCTTTTTTCTTTCTTTCAATCTTTGTTGTTTAATAATATTTGATTTAACTTTTTCAACATTTCCCAAGGTCGGTGCTGCAGCTGCAAGTCTCGGCAGCAGACCACCTGCGAGTGTTCACCTGCGAGGCATCAAATGGCGTCACTGACGCCACTAAATCCAACACTTCAGTTTCCGTCCGACGTGAGTAATTTATGCATCTAAACAGTAATTAAAAGATTAATTATGCTTTCTATGATACGCATTTGGTTAAAGTCTCGAGGAAGAGTTTATTCGAAGATGGACTAACTCGAATTTCACTCCTACAACTTTCTCGGTACGGTAAAAAATACAATGACGTTCAACAAGTTCAAATTTCTAAATTTAACCAATTTCATATTTTTCGTCGTAAGAATATTTTTATTTAGAATAATATTAAAACATTGTCTTTTGTTTAATTTTTTCAATTTTCACAATACACATTTAACACAGATATTTAAAAGCTGAATTCATTTTAATCTACTCATACACGCCTAGTCAACTTCCATTCCTCTCTATCAAATTTCTATGACTGGATCGAATGAGTGTCGATTTATCTTCCAATTAAATCCGTACAAAAATGTATTCATGTGGAGAACGACGTTGATTTCTTCACACCATGCAATAATAGCGCTTTGGTGGCCGTGATTTCCGTAGCCCCGCGTCACCACTCAAACAATGTCAAAGATGTGGAAAAAATTTCGATTGCCGTAAAATGGAAGGTAATTGATGAAAATTGACATTAATCCGAAATCATAACTGGATTCAAGAGGAAGGGGGAGAAAATGGAAGAGAGAGCAAGAGAAAGACACAAAATACAACTTCAATTTTAATTCATATAGATAAGACATTCCATATGAAACTAAATCCACGTGTTTGTTGTTTTGACACACATATTGTGTTGCTTCTCCTCATCCTTCGGTTTTTTTTTCTAGTTAACTCACCACTGCACCTTTTTTTATTCACGTAAATTTCGGCACTACATTACAACAAATACAGAAAATGGAACATCGCAAGGTGGCTTCCGCAGTCCACCTGCATTTGATTGCACTTCGATGCCTCGGGTTAAGGATCCCCCCAGTTGTCAGGCTTTCCTTGATCTCAACGAACCAAGAGCAATCAACATTAAAATCTGTGAGCGCTTAAGAAAAGTGCATATTTTTTTGTCAGTTCGTGCGAGATGACATGCAAACGTTCAGCACCCAGCACGCTTCGTGGAAGCGTCCTGAAAAATAATTCTGCAACGTTCCATTCAGTATATCAAAATAAGAGAAATTGTTCCGGCGAAATGATGTTAAGATTTAAGGACTTTCTTTCTTTCTACCTCGCATCTTAGGACGTGCCTCACGCACTGAACTTGGCTTGACATTAACATATCTTATACACTCAAAATAAGATGTTAGACCACGATCACTTTCCGCATGATATTCCCGTTCTGTGTGAGAGTTCCTCTTTTGTAGGACAGCTCTTTTTTATAGCCTTCTTTTGTACGGCTAGTACGTCGTGTCCTGCATGATGTCCTATCGTATAGAACAGTGCTCTATAGTGGGACGGTCCAATTTTGATCCCCTTCTGTTCAGCTGTCCTATTCTTTTAGGTCTCTTGTTTGTAAAAAATTCTCCTTCTGTAGGATAGTCGTAGTTTTGTAGGATAGTCGATTCCCGTCAATGTGGTGGTCCCATCTTGTAGATAGTACCTTTTGTAAAACGATTCCCTATTGTCATGCAGTCCCCTTTCGTAGCTTGCACGTTCCCTCTCAATGGGATGGTAATCTCTTCTGCCTGCTTCGAGGACGAAAAAATCTTGCTTGATATCGTGTTGCAAGCAGGTGACACAGTTCTAGGCTACCGCTCTAGCCTAAGAAAGAAGCGTTATTGCCATTTGCTTTCTTAAATGTCGCTTTGTAGGGCAATTGTCTCCTTAGAATCCTAAGACAGAATTTATTTCACTCCAAGTTCGATAATAAATAAGCCATGTTTCTGAACATATTTAAACGATGCAGAAAAAAACAAAGATTTTTTTCTTGGGAAATAGTGCAGTGAATCCTCGAGTAACAAGATCATATCTACGAACCTCAATTCATACGGATAAAAATGTCCCGATTATTGAACATATACGACTCTCGATTCATGTTATGAATTTATGTGACGAGTTTTTCTCCGTGAAAATTTAAGTTTGAATAAGACACAGAACTCGAGAATGTACAGCACTAGTAGACGAGAAATTAGAACTCCCATTATTCATTTTAAGAATTTCACGAACTAGTAAAATTAAACAGAGATCTCATTGAAAAAGAATTTTTTTATGTTACCCTACTAAGATGATCACTCACTTAACTGAAAGAAGCCCTCTTGCTTTTAACGAGGTACTCTTTTGGTGACTGATCCTCGGGCAATTTTATATTGATATTTTCCCTCTATTGCATAAATATTTTCTATTTTCTATTGTTCTTTTTCCTCTATTGTGTAAATTTTTTCTATTTTCTTATGTTATTTTTCTTCTATATCGCCTGTATTCGTGAGAAAAAGACCCATCTACAAGTGTAAATCAATTATCAAAAAAATTCGGAGTATGAATATACGAACTTCCAAGCTATACAGCAACGTGGTATTAGATTGTCTGAAAATATTAAATTTAGCACCCCAGTTTTAGAGCATTTCCTTGCGTTTCCTTGCGAGCACCGCTGAGTTCTGTTTTTGAATTTGTCTGTTTTACATGTTAAATCGAATCACCAAAAAACGAAGCGCTGACGTTGAATTTTGGACTAGTGTAAATTGTCTAAAAAAAATCATTTGGAGCCACTCTCTGTAATCTTTATCTATTTAAAAAATACAGAAAAAACAAGAATGGCCTGCACTTATGCTTACAAGTGCAACAAAATTTTCTGCAAAATCATTTTGATACTTTTTGAAGGTATTAGCAGTATTTAATGTTACGTATATTCAGTTGCACGGCATTTTTTTCACTCTGATCCAAGCATTGAGTTGTACAGTATTTTATTTGCTTTTTTACAGGTATTCAGTAGCGCAGTTTTTTTGCCTTTTTCCATACGTTCAGTTATCCAGTGTTTTCGCTTCACGGTTAGACAATGAAATTTTGTCCCAAAATTTTCGCAAATCTCTACCCTTACAGTGCGAGAAGCGCTCTAAGAACACCAAGCGCGTGCAAGGTTACCATGACAAATCTGCGGATTTCGCTGCCCTGCCTAACGACGTGCCTCGCGCAGTTATTACGGCTTGAATAATAATTAATCTTGTGCCGGGATGAACCTCGTTTGAGCTGCATTCAAAATAGCGGTCAAGTGAGTTGAAATTCAAAATTCACAATCATTAATTGCATCACTGGGTCAAAACATACAAACAACATTTGACGGACAAACGCGGAAAAGAACTTTCTTCGATTTAAAAAGAAGTGGATTATTTTTAAATGTTTGGGTCATCAATATGAAGAGTTTTTTCTTATGTAATACAGGATTTTTCCAAAGAAGTAAGGGCTTCTTATGACAAATTACCAATCTTTAAAAGCTACAAGTGGCCTCAGAGCTGCTCAAAAAAAACATCTTAAATGGCATTTTTTTTTCCATTGTAATTCATGAGCAATTAATTTTCATTGATGCCGTTAGCTTATTTTTAGTAAAGATTCAAATCTTCAAACGAGCAACTCGAGTGTATATCATATGAACACTTGAGTTAATCTACTACACCCCTTAAATTCAAGTTTGTGTACCAAGTCGACATAAACCGAAATCACATACCCAAAACCTGCATCCTTGTCTTTGCGCTTGGATACAAACCAGACATATTACTTAATATTTCTAACCGCAACCAATGTAGGGTCAGAGTTGGCTGTGTAATATGCACTGCTGGAGCCATTTCGGTTCTATTTATAGTGCTCCGACCACTGGCGTGCGCAACGCTAGATATTGCAACTAGAATATGCTTTGCTGGCTCCCCTTTGTTCTGGGCGCGCCCGCTCTTAAGGAAGTCAGGGAACGATCTCTACAGGAAATTTTGAGCCAAATGGAGCGGACGTAATAAAATTTAGATTCGAATACGAGCCATTTGAACTCGAAAAAGTCCTTTTATTCCTACGATAAAAATTTAAACGGTGTTCGTTCTTTGCTTCTACTCTGGGAACATAAGGTTTAGGCAGATGATTTTTTTTCAAATATTTGACGACAGAGTAACGTACTATCTGCATGGCGGCATGCATCTCAGAGCCTTCCTTTTTGGACATCACTGCATTTAGCCGCATTGGACTTGTGCGCCTTCGCCAAGATGCTCCTGGAGAAAAAGCCACAGTTTTTCAAGGTTCTCCGTATTTTTACAAGAAGTGGAACGCCATTCGTATGCTATGGCGGGGCTCCGAATATCAACGACCAGCCTTTGGGGCGATGTGTGGACGACTCTTCGTCTCCGATGCGCGGCACAGATATGCCTCTGTCTCGCAAGCTTACCATAATTCCGTTTCTGTCCATCCCTTAAGAGCGATCTTCTTATCAACGAAATATGTGGGGGCTGGCGATACTAGCTTGTTAAAGTTTGATCATCGGACAAAATACAAAGTTTGTTAGCGGTCATATTCAAAGGATTGGAACAAAAAATCATTTCCTAGCGAACAATTCTGAGGCGCCTACAGCATGGAATTAAACTTCCAACTCGACTATCTTCATCTCATCGAATGAGGCGAGTGACCTGGCAGGTGAAATCGACTGTTCCACACGAACGATCTTTCTTTATAGGAAGATGCCCGACTTGCAATCGCATAAAATCAACTCTCTCGCTCAGACAATCCTTATTTAATGAAAGATGCGCTGAGTGCAATCGAGTAAAGTTGGCCATCAAAATTGGGAGACCTTCTTCTTCCCAATGAAGGATGAGCGACTTGCCATCAAGCAAAATTGGCTGTGACACTCGATCGTTTTGAAATGAAAGACACTCAATTTGCAATCGAGGAACATTTGCCGTTGCGCTCACATAGCCTTTGTTTTCGGAGACAGATGATCTGTTTGCATTCGAATGAAATCGTGCGAAAAAATTTGAGCAACTGGCGAAAGGCACGCTCCATTGTGCACATTTAAGTTCCGTTTTCAGTTTGTGAAAAAGATGAACTATGCCGCTCTAGAATTTATACCCACAAGTCAAGTTAACATTACCTACAATACAAAAGCTGAACTATAGAAAGCGGTTCTATTGCATTGCTTGAACCTAAATGATGCAATGCCCATGTGATGAAATGAAATTAGAAAAGCATTTCTTAGGTACGGGTCAAATGTTTGACATTTAAATCGACACTTGTTAAGCAACATCTGGAAATCAAACGATACGCTGTCTTTATCACCATGAAAACGCGTTAAGTTCGATTCTGAGGTCCGATTTGCAAGGAAAAGAGTAACTGATTTTCGAAATTCTCAAAGCTTAGTTACTTGGAATCAAAGTAGGTAACTTGCATCGATAAAATATTTTGCACCATGAAAAATGTTGCGGTCTTTCAAACAATACCAAAAGATTACTGGAGAACCAAACTTGAAAGAAACCCACTTATTTATTGCTTTTATGATGAGGAAGCAAGTAAATGAATGCAACAGTCACATTTATAATTTTAGCAAAGCTCTGTCACTCAGTATCAAAGTTTTTGTTCACTGAAAAAAACATTCGATACAAGTTGTGTGTGTGAATATCAGAATGCGATTCTAGAGAAATTAATTCGTTAGTTTCCATCGTTTGTTTCGACAGTATATTGGCCCTTGACCATTGCTTCACAGTAGTATTTATTCATTTGCGATTAGGTAAAATTTCAATTTCCATTGCTTAGGAATTCCCTTCTTTTAATAAAGGGCAATTAATTAGAAACAAAACAACTCTTTTACCTATGTTGCAATTCTAGGATCAGAATTTCTTTCAAATTGTCAATAGCTCACATTTTTCCAGGTATGACTTCAAAAATAACCTGAAACAATACCATTGTTGGAATTACCTCAACCTTATGCAAAAGTACGAAATAAACATACCAAAACCTCTACAACTTGTTTAATTTTGCTCGACAAACTTTCCCGTGAAAGTTCAAAACATTGGTTTCTCATTAGCTTGAACAGCTAATTTATTTTTATTTGACAACTTGAAACTTTAAATTCGGCGAATCCATCAATTTACTCTTCAGTGTTCTGACACTTTGCTGCCGTAGGGAAAAAATTTCAGGAAAAATATTTATTCTCCCTTAACTAAACTCAAAATAACATTGACACTGATACTTTTATGATTTTACTAAAACTTTGCATGGGATCGCATAAAAAACGATGCTTTCTAAAAGGTTTACTATGAAAGAAATTGTTTTCTATGAGTTAGATAATGTATCGGTTTGAAAAAAGGAAGAAAATGTCTAGTATTTAGAAAATTTGAGGAAAATATCTAGAATTTAGAAAATATGTAAAACATTTGCTCAAATTAAATTTTATGAATAAATTTTTAATCTTTACTGTTCAGTGTCCAATTGCAGCAAAGAGAAGTTTTTTCTTTGACTGGCTGCAAGCAAAATAAAAATACTTATCATGAATCAAGTGGAATGAAATTTTCATTAATTTTTTGAAAATTACAGTTAAGTGATTATCGTAGTATTAAGTTCAGCTCCTGATTGTTTTGATTTTTTAATTATCCCAGAATCTTTCTCCAATGGTTTAATCACATTAGAGACAGGCTTGTTGATAGAATAAAACATTGACACAACACAGAAGTAATCTTTGAAAGGCAGCGTGCCTGTATATTGCATTTCAAATTATTTCAATTTAAATATCACTCCAGAATACGAAAAAGAAATTGCCCCGTACTTTCTTTCCCTACACGGCAGTGTCAAATTCGAAGACAAACTCACTATTTCCCACCCGCCGCAACACACAACCCTAGTCGAACTCTAATGTAACATTTTTGCCTAAAACCCCATTAATCACGAGTAGTAGATATGTAGAATCCAGCAACTATCGTACGTTTACCCTTCCTACATCATGTCATTAACAATTTACCTGCGTTGGGTAAAACTGAAGTTTAATGTTAAATTAAAATTTAAAGTCAATAGCAATAGTAAGCAATGTTGAAAAAACAAAATATTAACCGGATCGTGTTAATTTAGTTTTGATCAAGTATTTATTTAAATTGCGCTTGGGACTACTGACTGGTCAGTGGCATAATGAAAACTGCCTCAGTGATTAAATATGGCTCACGTAGCAGTCAACATCTTAAGCATTATTTCTTTGAAGAATTGCAGCGAGGTCAGTTTTTTCTCATTAGTTCAATCTTTTAACTGCCAAAGCAGGTAAAAATTTGCTAATTGAAGAACCACGCAATTTTACTGGGCAATTTTTGTGTCTGAACCAAACCTGTACACATGTCACGAGGTTCTTTTGAATCATATTCTTCGGGACCGAATGTTCGAATTTTTTCTTAGGAGTAAATCCTAGAGTAGCAGACCTTCGTGATCGCAATTATAATACTTGTTCTGTCGGTCCAAGCATCTTCAGTATGGACTCAAAGTACATAGGACTTGATTTCTCAACACTAACAAGGATTATAAAGTTTTGTGCTAATTCTGGCACACAAAGCATTCATTTTCGTTAACTAAATTGCGGTCGCTTTTTAATCTTGGTAACAGCACCGTTTTCAAGTTTAAAAAACATTGAAATTTTCTCATAGAGTTAATGCTTACGTCATGTTCTTGTTTTGGCAAATTGTAAATGCCTTTCTGGAGCCTATTTTCAGCATCGTATCACGCCTTTACAGACTCGAAGCCTTAGCCAAAGGCCTCCGTATTTCCTAGTGGCGTATACTTCGCAAGAAAAAAGCACAGGCAATAATCGGGCCAAGGCGATGAAATCAGGCAAGTTTTCTTCGGTTCCGTTGTGCTAAGTCGATGTTGAAACTTTCGATCCGGCAGATTAGAGCGTCTGTAAGTTCCATAACAGTCTCCTAATACCATCGGCAACCTGGAATGGGTCTGTGTTTAGAAGTTCCTACCCGAACACAAAATGAAGGCGTTTCTCTCTTTAAAAGATTTTTTCCTTCATGAAGTTTAGTCGTTATCTGGATTTAAGCAAAACTAAGACGCAGGAATTTCATGGAACGGCTTTTTTGAAGTCAAATTGTAGATGAATTGGTTGGTTAGGGCGCAGTTTAATACTCGGTAACTACTGTTGACAGTATCTCAGAAGTTAAGATTGCGGTTCCAGTTGCGTACCCGGAAATGAGTGAAGAATGTGCTTCATTTACTTTCACGTTCTAATGGTATATGTAGGTTGACCCTTACACTTTGCTGGTGACTGATTGATGTGCCGCTTATCTCCATGCATTGTTTCCAGGTTTCTTTATGATGGCGTGTGTTGAAAAGCTAGCGTCAGTACGAAACGTCCAGCTGTATTAGATACCATTATCTCGATCTGAACATTTAAAATTCAGATCCTAACACAATAAAATCGGAAATATCCTAAATCCTTTCATAATACTTTCAGATTTAGGTGCGACAATTAAGATTACATTTCATTTTTCATTGAAAAACATATCAGTTTTTCAAAATAATCGTGAATAATTTTACTGTTACGACGGCATTCCCGTGAGAATTTAACGCAATTTTTTCTATGCAGAGCTCACAATTCATACCGGTTATTTGAACTCTTCATTAGAGAGTAAAACAACAAAAAGGAAACAAGTATTCTTGTGGGTTGTGCAGGATGTGAACTAAGTGTAAGGCATGGAGCAACCGCCTGTAGATGTCCAGATGAAACTTTAGGGGACATCCTTTTCGGAGTGTCTCGTGCGTTTCAATGCAAGTCCGCCGGACGGTCTAGACCAGAGGCATTTCTTCTTCCGTAGGAGTCATCCATCTCAAGAGACAAGTGCAGAGGGTTTCTCTGACGGCTAAATTCATTTACTGTCTTGGCGAAAACTTACAAGGATGTCCTAAAACCTCTCGACACAGCGTGTTCCCCCCGTATTTTACCTCCTTCTAACGCCAGTTACGGGCAAGTTTTACGAGCGATCCTTCCGTACGGACGGTCTGCGCATAACACGCGACTACCTGCTAATGGTGCCATGATTACATTAAGATGAAGAACTCGCCGTACAAAAACGACACAAAAAATTTGCACCAGCGACTTTATGACGCTCATTGGATTAGGTTAAGCTTGTCAAGAAAGTTTGAGGAACAAGAGTTTTGCTTTATGGAATAGAGCGCGCTCGCGTCCTCAAAGAGCTGGCGACATTTGCGTCAAGTTCCCTGGAGTAGCACATGGAGTGGGGGTAGCTAGTTCAGGATTTGCCGAATAAATTACTCTGTGAAATACAGCTTCCAAAAACAGTTTTTTCTTGCTCATTGTAAGTTTTGTTGCGTTACCTTTGTTAAAAATGCGATTTTACTTTTTCTATGCCTTAGGTGAAGTTGAAAATTTTTTCTTACCTCTTTTTGGATTCGCCTCACAAGCGTCCGTTGAGCCAAATGTTAAAAGAAATTTTGATATTTTTGAATCCTATGTTGAATTACGCCATGTAAATATTAACTGAGTCTTGAAAGCAAGAACACTTCGGTCCTGTTATTTTAAGAGGATAACGCGTGAGCAATTGTTAGTTATTCAAAATAAATTATCAACAAGATGCGTTGAATGGACGAAGTTTGAGTGAAGTTTGTGTTATTATCCAAGTTCTCTATTTATCTTGGTTTGGGTTACAATATCATGAATTGCTTCTACAGAAAAAAATTTTAAACTTCCATTTCAAATTTATTGCAGACCTAAAAACGATTACGCTTTCACTTGAAACTCAGCATGTGTCTTCTATTCATGGAAAAGCAGGAAACCGATTTCCCTTTAACTCTCAGTCGAAATCGATTTTGTGCAATTGGAAGACGTTCGATTTTATGCTTTTCAATATTCAAATAGTCAACATTTTTTCCAGAACATTCCACTACTTTCAAATGTTCAGATTTGAAAGTGCATGAGATCATTCGTTTGCAAAGTAAAACGCAAATTCTCAATGAGCTACATTTTATTCGAGCTTCCAAACTGCCCATTTACTTTCAAACATAACAAATGTGTAACAAATTTTTGGAAACATGATCACGGCGAAAAATATTTCATGAACCCAGGCTTCGCTCAAGTTCGGTGGGCTAAAATAATATTTCGCGTAAAATGAAAAGATGAACCGAGCGTGAATACTCTTTTCAATTTGTCCCCTAATTAGTCGCGAGGCAAAGCAATCCGAGTGGGTCAAGTGGCTTGTTCCCCTCCCTCTTGGCCTCAGTGTGTTGACGAGCATTTCAATCCAGGGGCTGAGAGTGTGGGTTACTCAGGGGATCTCTACATTTCCGAAAATTTATTAATAAAGTTATTTGTTAATGAGAAGAAAAGATGAACCGACCAAATTTATGAGGAGGTCTTGATTAACCATCGTGTTGTTGTTTTTTATGATTAAAAACACGTAAACGAGTGTCCTATCCATTGCTTTGTAGTTGCTAATTTCAAATGAAAGTACAAAATGAAAGTAAAAATTTGGGTTACTTTCAAATGAAAGTAACCCAACCTGGCTATCTTTTCATGTTGTGTTTTTTGCTTTAAAGAATGTAAATCAATACATTCCTATCAATACATTTGTTGCTGCTAGTTTTCGCCGAAGAGAAGATACAACCAGCCATATTCTGTTTATTCATGATGTAATTTTGTTATCAGTGTTAAAATGCGTTTTTGAATGCGAATACAATTACGGTAAAATTCGAATGCCTAAGCATTCGTATTAACATGATCATTAGGGACTTATTGCCAAAGAAGACCATTTTCTTCTCGAGCAGATTCTCCTGTTTGGATCGTGGCTGTGCAAGGCGCGCGGCCAGTCAAGGAAGGAGAAAGTCTCTCCCTGACAGCGCTTGCTTCAGCATATCCTGGGCCACTCAGGTGAGGCTTCTTCTCTTACGTTGGCTGAATTGATCGTTTTGCAATACTATGATAGTATAATAAATATTAAATGAAAATGATTACAATATACCAATGTGTATTATCATCGTTTCTTGGACACTGTTCAAGACAATGTCAAAATTGTTTAATTTTTCTCACTGCATACTCTTAGCATTGTCTGTCATTGCTCTCGATATAAATTTTTCGTCAGTTTTCCCAAATAACTTCGGCACATTTACTCCCGAAATGCTTTCCCTATAATTTTATACTCGACTCGCAAAACTGAGTAATTGTTTCACTCATAAATTCCTTGAATAATGGCTTGAGCTGGGACGTAAATTCTTCAGTTCAGAAGAAATGGAGGTTTACTCATTACAGAGCAACATTACGTTATGACAAACATGATCTAAGTTTTCATTATTTATTAACCGCTTTTAGAGATTTCTAGTCTTGATATTCTCCTAGAAAACATCTGAACCATCGTTCAAGCCAAGTAAACGTAGTATTAAACGTCATGCTACAAACAAACTTGTTTCTAGAGCGAGAATTTTCCAGCATTCATTGCTCAAGTTATTGACACACTTTTGAATTCTATTCTTGTCCCACAGCTTCTTTCACCTAAAATTTGACATGTCATAACCAGAATGAGCAATTTTTATTTCTATTCATATATGAACCGAATGATATCTGAGAGCGTCGAAATTAGAACAACTTGAAATCTACTAAACTTCATTGGCCGAAATTTAATTTTCCTCAAAATAATTATCATTTCTCATATATACAACACGACTACCATTGCCATGAGCTGTATACATTTTCCATTAACAAATTCGTTCCCCTTATGTTGGATGTCCGTCAGGTATTCAAAAAGCGAACCATTTTACTGTC
Organism: Platorchestia sp. MABIK; assembly: GCA_014220935.1. Classification (NCBI taxonomy): domain Eukaryota; kingdom Metazoa; phylum Arthropoda; class Malacostraca; order Amphipoda; family Talitridae; genus Platorchestia; species Platorchestia sp. MABIK. Next base: position 77,521 of record JACJUY010003518.1, read on the forward strand.
AGAGCGAACACCTAAATTTACATCTGCAAATTTCACGGGGATTTCCATTGTCTCATTCTCCCTCAAATGCACGAATATTCTGCGAATGCTTGGGCCTGACAAATAAGCGAGCATAACAAAAGCAAATTCATAATTTCCTATTTTAGCGGCAGTAAAGTGACGATCCTTATCGCCTGTCTTGCAGCTGCACGGAAAATGCTTTCCGCTGACGGATCTGCGCACTTGTATTCAATTGTTTGGTATTCCAGCTAAATGGAAAACAGTTCCAGTTACTGTCAAATAGTCAATATGGAAGGTAGCGAATTATTCCCCAGCAACAGCTTGCGTGATGCATCATCTTGTGCTGATGCATTTATGAACAAACCCAATATTCTGATCAGCATATTTATAATTTTTTAGATAATTGTAACTTACTTTCGAAAATTCTCAACAAGATATACATGAAATGAACTGCATTTAAATTCATAAGAAAAGTTGCAACACGATAAATGCATCACGTACACAATGATTTTAAATGTTAAATCCTTTTTCCGTTATCATACACTTAGGCAATAGCATGTATGCCATTCAAAATTAATTCTGTTATACATTACGCTCCCTACCATGAAAAGCTTTACACAACCGGGAAAAAATTGGAACGCTTCTTTTCTGCGCTTCTCAAATATTATTAGAAATTCATTGCTGGATTAACGAGAGCGATCATCCTGCTTGAAATAAAATGGAAAAACTAAAAAAAGCATGATATAAGAAGAAATTTTTAAATGGCATTCGATTTAGAACTCAAAACTTACGCCAAAATGGCTGTTATTTTCACTTGAAGTATTTTTCATATTTTCATTTGTTTTGCTAACACATAAAAACATTGTATTTAAAAAAAGGAGACATTCATTTGCTTTTCATTGAGTGTGTTTACCCTTATATTAGTCACGACATTTTCAGGTACATTAGAAACACTGGCTCTACTCAAAAAAAGCATTTATTCCCCACTCCCGGTACGTGTGTTTACCTTATATTTGTTTGCGTTATTTCCAGGTACACATGGGAGCGAGGCGGGCACATCCTCAAAAGCAAAGAGTACAGCGCCGAGGAAATCCGACACACGAGGTACAGCAGCGGCCGCCCTGTGCTGGCCTCCCAGTCGGAGGACGGAGTCGCGTATCTGTTGCCCCACTCGAACTACGCGGAGTCCTTGCCTTCGTCCGCCTCCCTCGACGGCAACGACGACCGAATTTTCTTGCAGCCTGGACCGGAACCCTTTCTGTACGGCAGCAATAGTGCTCAGCACGGATTGCTTCCGCACTATGGACACGGTCGTTACCACTTCCCTGATGAACTCCTGCAGGAACAAAAGACAGCTTTAACAGATCAGCCAGTGGGGGTTCTGTTTCTTAAAGACATCACGAGGAAAGAGAGTGGAAAATACTCAGTAATTGCTACGAGTCCACGCGGCAGCGTCAACTCTACATTTCACATCGATGTCATGTGTGAGTCTTGAGTTGCGTTGAGAACTGTCTCTCATGAACAATTTAATTCAATGTTAGGACCGTACGAGCACTCAGTTTCTACGTAGTCTAGTATACCGTAGCTTTGCAATATACATTGATTAATATAACAGTAAATGATGACGTTAATTTGAAACAACACTGGATGATTTAATGGTGCAACGTACAGTACGTGCCAAGTAAATGCACGTATAAACTTTGAACAGATTTTTTTGCTGAAAATTTCAGCCTCCAGGAAAAATGTTTGACAAGCTTCGATAATTAATTTTTCCGTTTCATTTTCTCTATGAGATCCATTTACAGAATAAATACATATTCCTGGGACAAAAATACAAGATGCTCGACAATGAAAAACATGGCTGATTCTTCTTTTCCATGGTGATTTGTTTTTCGTTTTGAGTTAACAAGAAATAGACCTATATGACTATTCTCTTTTTTCAAATTCACACATGAACATTGGAAAATAGTGGAAAGAGATAAGTATTAAATAGATTTCACGTACTAGCAGAAAATGTCTGCTTATGCCAAAGTGTAATTTTTTCTACCCTTCAATGCGACTAGCTTGTGTCTCGACTGCATACAAAATCAAGGATGGGCGAAACGCTTCGATAAGTTTGCAATAAGTCTTAGCAATAAACAATAAACAAGTTTTGCGCTAATAAACAATAAGTCTTTCATCTTATATCATGAATAACGGTCATTGGAAATCGGTGCCAATTAGCTGCTCAATTAAACTGATGAATCACTTACTTGCACCGTTCTTTACTCAACCCATAGTGAACCAAATCTATGCTAATTTGGCAAGCGTTGTTCAGACTAAGGGAAGTGCTGCACTGTATATAGAAATCTTCCTGATTAATTTGATGGAACTGAAAATTACCTCGGAAATCTGTGTCGCAAATGTCTCACGCATGTTTCAAGCGTTGCGTCAGCTATGTTGGTAAATTGAGGGTATACGTGAAATGTACGATCAGAATTGAATGATGGTATTAGTACTAATGAACGTAACATTATGCACCAATCTATACACCAGGTACCGTATTTATATAGCAACAAGTGTTTAGGCATTCATCATCTATATTGTTACGTTTTTATTGAGAGCATTGTAACATGTTTTCGTCAGGTGCTTTGTAACTTGTTTTCGTCACTTACGCGGTCAAAAGCATCCAGTTGCATCTTTTCATTAAACATACTGTTATGTAATTTCGTTACGCGCATTGCCACTTGTTTTCGTTACGTGCATTACGGCTGTTGTTTAGTAATCTCGTAACGTACATGAATCACTACTACACTTTACTAAGCACACTATTGGGTGTTTTCATCATAACACTTTACTTGCGATACGACCCATTGATGGGTCGTGCTCAAGTTCTTCCTGCTGCGAAACGACCTATCGATAGATCGTCGGAAATGTTTTAACAATCTTTTAAAATTGATGGTGTTCATTAAACCCAGTTGATGTTTAGTATCTATAAAATTACTAACAACTATTGGCTTCAAATTTGAGTTGAATATTGAACTTAAGTTTCACCCCTCGCATTCAACGTGTTTAAAAAGTTTCTATTTGAATGGGATGATGCAGACCCACCCGAGAAAGTGATGGCCCCCCCGCGTCTGGCAGCGGACCCAGGAGAGGACATCGAGTTGGGCTGCAGTGCTGCCGGCAACCCGGAGCCCGTCATCTCTTGGTACAGGTTGAGGACGTGAGTGCTTCACAAATTGTACGAAGTTGAAGGAGGGCTCTCTTACTCTGAGTTGTTTTATGTCTCGGATCTGGTATTAAGTGCTCATTTAATGTGATGCATCTGATATTGAGTGCTGTAGTTATGTAATTATTTTTATCGTTTATGTCGATTTAAGCCGATTTTTCAAAACAGATAACTAATACAATTAAAGGGCTTTATTTGGCTGCATTCATCACGAAGATCAAAGGAAGCGTTACTAGTGAGCAAACTTTTGTAGAAAACACAAGCATTCTTTATTACCAGCATCTTGTTGTCTTCCTGTTTACGGGATGCATCTGTACCTTTGTGCAACCGAATGTTTGCTGAAAACTCATTGTGTGAAAAATTTCCACTTAACTTTTAGCAGATCGTTATTGATACTTCAGGCATCTCCAACAACTTGGTCTATAAACAAACATCGGCATCTACGGATGCTTTATTTCCAATTGAAGCATGATACATATCACCTTTTACNGCGCCGAGACTCGAACCCGGGTCTCCCCGCACGGAGTCAGGTCCGCTACACACACGGCTATGGCGAGCACGCATAAGATGAACAATGTTTTCTCCGATTTATGAATTCAAACAGTATATCGGTATAAACGCTTAAAAAGTTTTCTTACATAAACATGTAAACCTAAATTGAACGTTTCTAAACAGTAAAAAATTGCCAGCCAGCTGCAAGTAAGAATAAGACTTAGTTCATGGAAGAGAAAGGAGTTGGGCACCTTTCTTGCAGCCATTTGAAGTCATATCACACATAGCGCTCTCTTTGAGATTCGTTGATGCAGCTTCAAAAAATATAAAGTAAACACGGGAAAAATGAACCTTCCTTTGTATCGTTGCTTCTTCCCCAAAGTAAACACGATGTGGATAAAGACACCACATTCTTTCGAACTCTTCGTTTTTTAGGAGGGAAACTGTTATGATCAAACTTAAGTAATATTGATGGTATGCTTTGGAAATTAATCTAGTAATTCTGTTCATTAACTGGAGGGATTAAGTAAGGAAAAGTAGAGTTTGTTTACGAATTGATGAATGGAGTCTGTAAAACGTCCATATTAAAACGAGAGGAATATGAAGGTAAGCTCTTAGATAATTTGTTTGCGAGTTGGCAGGAGAAATTTTAGGTATTTACTAGCATCCAACTTACAGTACGTGATGAGGAAAAATACACACACACATGTTTTTTGGAGCATAGGAGACTGACAACCATAAGGAAAAAAGGGAAACAATTTCTGGAAGAAAAATTTTGTATTTTGAATTTACAGAAAACGTCGAAATAATAAGGGCTCGTTAAAAGAAATTTAGCACACTCTGACTTCTACAAAGAGACAAAGTGCACTAGATGGAAAAGCGTGCCGTCTATAAATGAATCGCGAATTATATTATACTTCATACACACAAATGAACGTCATTCACGCAAATCAAATCAGCAACGCATTACCTGTCAATATCCCTGGTAGATTTTAACAATTTAAAAATTTTTTTAATACAGGTGATACAGAGGTAGAATGTTTCTTAAGTTTAGTGCAATGGTCAAATTTGAGTATAGCTTCCTGTGGGCCCGAATAAGTTCGACGACTTCTAGGGCATCCTACCAATGATGTCGCTGAAAGGTTCCTACCAATGATAATGATATGATAAGATGAATGATTTAATAGATTACTTTTTACTTTATTGTTCACTGCTAGAAACCCAGTCTAAATACCTGCTCGTCAGACTGCACAGCTAATTTTGGTACTTATATGTCCGTAGTGGGATTTAGCTTAAAAAGAGCTTACATGCCTTGTTTTTCTGCAGCATTATACTGAACACTATTTCAACAGAGAAATTTATGTCATTTTTATCTGAAAGAGATTCTAAAAGGACTAATAGACGATGGCAGATAATAGTGAGCTCACTGTGAACATAAATATTTTCAACAGCCTAAAATTTTTTGTGCTCATTAGAAGTTTGCAACTTTCAGAAATAAGCTGAATGATTTCTGAAATAAACCAATCATTTCATTTTCATTTTCTAGTTGAACAAACAAAAATAATTTCCCTCTTTTCAGTAAACGGCTTCTATTACCTATTTATTTCTACCCCACTTCTGCGAGACCCTCACATCACTGTAGATGCTTTGATCGCATTTATTCATCTCGAAACACTATGCATTCTTAGCTCCATCCATAAAAAAGATAATTCCCCTAGATTCAAACAAATCTCGGATTTATAACTCTAATCCAAGACCCTGTGCACTCAACTAAACTCTCTAAGCCGCATTAAGAGCCCCGAATCCAAATATTAAACTGATTCAGAGGCCTCTCTCTACCGCCCACCATTCAGGCCGGTGCGTGACGCGTCAATGCCGACGTCGGAGATGGCGAGCGAGAGTGACGGTATCCGACTCGACAACTCCAAGGACGGAAAACTGCAGCTCTTGTCTGTGAACGCGATGGACACAGGCGCGTACCAATGCCTCGCTGAGAACAGCGTCGGTAGAGTTGCTGCGCATCCCTCCAGACTCATTGTTGCACGTGAGTACAATTTGAATTTGAGTTCAAAATTGTGTTCCACTTAGAAAGAATCTTTCATTCGTGTGAATTATATCATACTTCAAAAGAATCTTTCACGTCATGTTTCAACTTTCTTGGATGATAGATTGTGAAAGGGTAAATGATTAAGTAGATACGCAAGCCAACGGATGAAATGGAGCACATGTATGAGTACACATAAAGGCCAATCTATGGAATATAATGTTGAATACTGGCTCAAAATGACAGTTACGTATCTTTTGCCAAACTTAAATTTTTTGGGGAGGTTTAAATTGTGTAATCAATTGTTTAAGTATTTAGTAACAATATATTATTCGATTACGCGATTTGGGGTTTATTTCAGCGTTCATCCTTGCTTTCAAATATAGAGACAAAAAGAACAGTAATTGGATTCATGTGCCTATAATGAAAAGTTGCCGTTGCTCGAAAAAAACATGATTTGATTATGTACGTGCTCACCATTTCTTTTCTCAAAAGGCTTTATTCTGCCTAAAACATCATCATTTAGGAAAATATGTTTTAACTTATTATTAATTTGAGCTGTACCGTGGTAATTATTGGACGCATGACTCGTAAAATTAAGTTTTCCACTTCGTGTTGCATTTCGAAATCGCTATTACTGTAACGTTTTCGAAGAACTAGAAGACGCTTGTTTTATATTTAAATTTAAAATGTTGGCCTTCATTCCATGATAGAAATTTCCGTTATCCTAATTTGATAAGACATTAGTTTTCCAGTGACTTCTCGTTTCCCAAAATTAGTTAGTTCTCTAAATATAGCTTGAACGTGAAGACTACTCACCCTACCAAGTTTCATGAGTAATTTTTTGCATTAACTGAGAGTTCATAACTTCCCTTCACTACGTCTTTAATAACCATATTTTAAAATTCAGAGACAGTGATATTCAGAACAAATCATTCAAATGTTGGGACTGGAATCGTGTTACATTAAGAATTCGTGTGAACATATTGCAGATTCAGGTTGAAATTAATAAACTGAAATGCCGCCTTATCTGATTTTTAGCATCCTGTTTCAAGTGTGTGACGATTAAGATACGTGTACGTAGTTGTAAATGGAAGCAAGAATAAACTAGCAAATAAAAACTCGGATTATTTTTATGACGAAGTGAGTCTCTTTTTACTAGATCAGAAATATTATGTAAAATAAAATTCTCCACACGTTTGGCTTGCGCGATTTTCCAAGAGTCAATCACCGACGCATTTATTGTTTGTCTTTACTTTACAGCGATGAGATGTTATAATTTTTTGTTTTAATCGGATTAATGCAGCAGAAGCTACATTTTTCAGCATCGAAGCTGGAAGCTTGATCATGCAAGCTTTTATTTTATAATTTTATTTCATGATTTATTATCATATACGACATTCAATTTTACATAAATTAGGTCAGGCAAGGGTTGGTACAAAGCCACGATATCGAAAGCAAGAAAATAATTGAAAACCTCAAAAAACAGGGTTAATTAAAGTGGGTGACATTAAACGAAAGTTACGATTGATATTTTTATAATTAAAGTTTTGTTCTTAAATTCGTCATGTTTTTTAATACGTAGTGTATTCAGAATTAATTGGATTTTACTTTGTAGATCAGTTCAAACATTCCTGCATTTTAGGGACCGTGACCCAACAATCCGGTTACAAGTAATTTAAACACCAATAT
>JACJUY010003519.1:0-63173 GCA_014220935.1 Platorchestia sp. MABIK
TTCATTGCTTACAGTGTCATGTCAACAGCTGTTTCATTGCTTACAGTGCCATGTCAACAGCTGTTTCATTGCCTACAGTGCCATGGCAACAGCTGTTTCATTGCCTACAGTGTCATGTCAACAGCTGTTTCATTGCTTACAGTGCCATGTCAACAGCTGTTTCATTGCCTACAGTGCCATGTCAACAGCTGTTTCATTGCCTACAGTGCCATGGCAACAGCTGTTTCATTGCCTGCAGTGCCATGTCAACAGCTGTTTCATTGCTTACAGTGCCATGTCAACAGGTGTTTTATTGCTTACAGTGTCATGGCAACAGCTGTTTCATTGCCTACAGTGCCATGTCAACAGCTGTTTCATTGCCTACAGTGCCATGTCAACAGCTGTTTCATTGCTTACAGTGCCATGTCAACAGGTGTTTCATTGCTTACAGTGCCATGGCAACAGCTGTTTCATTGCCTACAGTGCCATGTCAACAGCTGTTTCATTGCCTACAGTGCCATGTCAACAGCTGTTTCATTGCTTACAGTGCCATGGCAACAGCTGTTTCATTGCCTACAGTGCCATGGCAACAGCTGTTTCATTGCCTACAGTGCCATGTCAACAGCTGTTTCATTGCTTACAGTGCCATGGCAACAGCTGTTTCATTGCCTACAGCGCCATGTCAACAGCTGTTTCATTGCTTACAGTGCCATGGCAACAGCTGTTTTATTGCCTACAGTGCCATGTCAACAGCTATTTCATTGCTTACAGTGCCATGGCAACAGCTGTTTCATTGCCTACAGTGCCATGTCAACAGCTGTTTCATTGCTTACAGTGCCATGGCAACAGCTGTTTCATTGCCTACAGTGCCATGTCAACAGCTGTTTCATTGCTTACAGTGCTATGGCAACAGCTGTTTCATTGCCTACAGTGCCATGTCAACAGCTGTTTCATTGCTTACAGTGTCATGTCAACAGCTGTTTCATTGCTTACAGTGTCATTTCAACAGCTGTTTCATTGCCTACAGCGCCATGTCAACAGCTGTTTTATTGCTTACAGTGCCATGGCAACAGCTGTTTTATTGCCTACAGTGCCATGGCAACAGCTGTTTTATTGCCTACAGTGCCATGTCAACAGCTATTTCATTGCTTACAGTGCCATGGCAACAGCTGTTTCATTGCCTACAGTGCCATGTCAACAGCTGTTTCATTGCTTACAGTGCCATGGCAACAGCTGTTTCATTGCCTACAGTGCCATGTCAACAGCTGTTTCATTGCTTACAGTGCCATGTCAATATCAGCCAGCTGAGAGCACAGACAGCTCCCACAGCATTCGTAAGTGTAACTACTGCTATTTAACGGGCTCAATTTTCCGTGGTTATGTTAGTCTGCAACCTCTCAATATTCGCGTTAGAGCCAGTCAAGCCTTAAAGACTGATGTGTAGCCGGAATGACTAGCCTCTTCGGTACGTCTATATTTCCTAATTACTTTACCTCAATGTTGTATGGAAAATTTAACTAGAATTCTTCAACCTCAAGCCTTGAACATCCATGCAACTTTTAACAAATGACGTAATCTCTGTCACCCTGAACTCGTAAAAATCGACTGAACCTGACGGTCTAGCCCCTTTATATTTCCGAAGTAATTAGCGCACCCCAGCGAACATCGACCGATTCCTCGCAATTGGGTTAATTCTTCCAGATTGTCTTCACACCAATTTAAATAAAACATTGACAAACAATTACCTGACAACCATCATAAAATTCGCCTGTCATTCGTCATCAGTAAAACAATACCGTCGATTACTCAATGAAAATATCTTCAAACCCAATATTAGATTGCAGACACCCAGTACAAATTCTGAGAAAAACTCAGCTGTCTCTCATACCTCGTTGAGTTCTCTGGAGAAGTCATCCGAATGTACGACATTACGAAGGCGATGGCCTCGCATATCTGGACTTGCTGTAAGCCTTCGATAACGTTCCTTACGAATGCCTTATGGCCGGAGTAAAACCACATGGTATTCAAGAAATTTAATTCCGATGGATACGAAACTGGCTTACTGGTCTCACTCAAAAAAAAATCAAGGTGCAAGAGCAATCTAGTGACTGAACACAATAAACATCTGGGATTTTTCAATGTAGCATTTCAGGACCTTGCTTTTCTTCATTTGTGTTAGCAACCTTGACCTCGGAATAAGTAGTAAAATTAATAAATTTGTATATGATACAAAACTCTATCACTGGGCTTTCACCTGGCAAGACAGTGTTACTATGCTAACAGGTCTCAACCGCCTTCTCTAAAACCTTCTCAACAGCCTTCTATCGCTCCCACTACTGGTTTTGGTCCCTGTCACTGGTAAACGTCACTGGTAACCCCTCTCACCAAATCACCATCGCTCCCACCACTACAATTGGCGACGACACCACCACCACCAGCATCGATCTCACCATCACTCGTACGAAGTTATTGGCGTGAAAGTTATGTGCTAGCCTTTTTGGTCTCGGACCAACCGAGCCGTGTGACATTCCACTTAACGCCTAGTTAGCATGCATAACCAAATTCTAAACACTGCTTGAAAAAATTATTGTATGGATATTCTTGTTACCATATGGGATTATACAATTAACTAGCGATTGTTTCATTTATGCATGTGCTTGATATACAGTATGTTAAAATCTTAAATGAATACAGGCCGACCAAATCGTTAGGTCATCAGTCAGTGGACAAAATTTATTTCGTTACAAAACTGTAGAATGCTGTGTCTCACGTAGCCAACCTCTCCACTCCTCCCATACCATACTTAGTCAAGACGGATTTACTGGCAAGTTCAGTCGTTTCGTAGCTTTACAAACGTACAAAGAGGTATAATGACTGAAGAGTCGCTTCTTCTTCCAATCTGCCCTAAATAGAAGCCCGCACCGCTTGCTGCTCAAGCCGAAGACCTCATAGTCCGACGTGCAAGCCGCGACGTAGACCTCATAGTCCGACGTGCAAGCCGCGACGTAAACCAGTGGGAGATAACTTATTTGATTGCTTCACTTGATTGCTTCACAGGGGCTCAAAATATCATGAAATGCCCTCTGAAGATCGCATTCATGCTTGATATTGATCAGTAGCTAAACTTGAAATCAATTTACGTCGTTGTCACGATACATCCTGCAGAGAAGTTAGTAAAGTCGACTTAGAACAACTTACGCTGCCAGCTGTACTGCTACATAAAACCATAAATCAAGGCCTAAATGTCTTGAAAATCGAATTTTGGCCAGCTCAGAAAAAATTCAGTGGCCCAATTTTTTAACTATTTCATCGACATCGTACTCGTGGTGGTACAGCTGGTAGCGTTAATTTTTTAATGTGACTCGGCTACGCCACTGTGAGCTGTAAAGCACCATTCGAGTGAGCGGAGGAAGTCCGGGCAAGGAGAAGCGCAGGGACGTCTTTCATACAGTTTTTTACGAAATAAATGCCTTTTCACCATTGTTTACACTGGCGTAAGAAATGTACATTTCTTTATTTCTTTTCATTTCTTCTTAGTACATTTCATTGTTTATACTGGCGTAAACCTAAATAAATAGCTAAAAGTTACTTAATATCTCAAACCGACGTAAACAGGGAGAAACTGTCTGCTATTCTCTTCTGCATTCTTAGTGCGGCCACACACATCGGGGCGTGAGTTCTACATCATTCTTCGAATTTTGATTTTGTAGCCACGTGCTCTGCAGCGGGACAGGACTAATCGCATTAACTTTACGCAGGCCCCAAATGCCACACAAGCTTCATGAATAAACAAAAAATTAATGGAATCACCGTCCATACCGCACAAAACGATCGCCACACTTCACACGTGTCCCAGCGTCCGACGCACGTGAGCTTCGTTTCACGCTGTGTCGCCTGTAATGCCGCCCCCCAAAGCAAGCACCTTTAAAGAACAACACTACGGTTCTTGTGCCGCAGGCGTCGGTTCACCCTGCGTCACCTGTAATGCCGCCCTCCAAAGCAAGCACCTTTAAAGAACAACACTACGGTTCTTGTGCCGCAGGCGTCGGTTCACCCTGCGTCACCTGTAATGCCGCCCTCCAAAGCAAGCATTTTAAAGAACAACACTACGGTACTTGTGCCGCAGGCGTCGGTTCACCCTGCGTCGCCTGTAATGCCGCCTCTCAAAGCAAGCACCTTTAAAGAACAACACTACGGTTCTTGTGCCGCAGGCGTCGGTTCACCCTGCGTCGCCTGTAATGCCGCCTCCCAAAGCAAGCACCTTTAAAGAACAACACTACGGTTCTTGTGCCGCAGGCGTCGGTTCACCCTGCGTCGCCTTTAATGCCGCCTCCCAAAGCAAGCACCTTTAAAGAACAACACTACGGTTCTTGTGCCGCAGGCGTCGGTTCACCCTGCGTCGCCTGTAATGCCGCCCTCCAAAGCAAGCACCTTTAAAGAACAACACTACGGTTCTTGTGCCGCAGGCGTCGGTTCACCCTGCGTCACCTGTAATGCCGCCCTCCAAAGCAAGCACCTTTAAAGAACAACACTACGGTACTTGTGCCGCCTCCCGCCCACCGCTCCCAGCCCCCTTCTTTCGTTGACTGTTGCTGAGATTTCTCGCTATTTTTCTTCCTTCATTCTCATCCCGTTTTATACCATAAATGAACTTTGACAACGCTCTTTTCTTCTTTCAATTGCATCATTTTTCTAAGATTGTAGAGCGATTTCTGATGTTCTCAGGTACAAATCTTTGAGGGAAAAACGTTAAAATTTTTTATTCAATATGCACTATTTTCATAGTACGCTTCATGACTTTTACTTCGCTTCCTGTGTCCAGAGTTTGTTTGATCTTCATCATTTGAAAATAATTCATAATTCTACTCCGATACCTTATTCATGACGTTCACTTTCTCCTTTGTATTCCCAGTATCTGCGCAAATTATACAATTTAATACCCATACCATGTATTTAATTACCATGTAACTATTTTCTTCAACTTTATTTTGCACATATTTTATGGCATTGTTTTTTTTAATTTTTTACGCTTTTGCAGTAGAGTGCGTTATGTCATGGCTGTCTATCTTCATATCTCAAAATGTTCCTCAGTATTTCAGTATATTGTGTATACGCTCCTTGATTGTCATCTATTTCAAATTTTTTTACACATTCATTCCATCACCTTTGTTCCATCACTTATTCTACGTCTTTTGCATCTTACCATTCTGGCAGAAAGACTAATGAACAATGTACGCTACTGAGTATAAGTTTAAAACCAGTTGACAAACTGAAAAAGTGTTATTTTGCACTGCGAAACTTTAAAATTCTTCTGACTAAAGTTTCCCCATTAGTATAAGTAAAGGATGAAGAAGATCAGCAATTTTTCACCGATAAATTTAATTAGCAAATAACATTTTAAGTCACAGCTGCTTCCCACCTCATTAAAAACTTAAGACCTGTAAATCAAGAAAAAGTAAAAAATTCTTTACAATGTTATCAAGATAACAAAATGAAGACTTGGTAATTATACCTCCATTATTGTTGATAACCTCACAACATTTTTGCAGCACGCTTGAAATGAGGGCATCCAATAGGGTCAGGGAAGATTATTCCAAGTTGTAAAGATAGCATCACGGAGATCATTTACCGTCTCAAATTGCTGTTCATTTCTGTAGGTATTCGTTGTCATCTATCAGCAAACATTTTTTAATCAGATTCAAACATGGAGAACTTGCTGGATGACGAAAAAGAATGTGATCATTCCCATGAATCAAAGGGATGATCATGGGGTGCAATGTGGACCGCTACATTATCCTTTTCGAAGAACCATTAATCAGATCTCAAATGTGAGCCCTCGATCGTAATAGACGCTTTCTACACCACGTGAGCATGAGCAGCCGCTGTTTGATGTCTGTGTCCAGCTTCTAGTTCTGTTGCGTCTCTGGAGGCGAAAGCTCCCCACACCATGACGGAACCTTTGTCACAGTGCTGTTTAGAAAGCGTTTCAGTGAGCATCTCTACATGATGGCAGTAACGTTGGAAGCCATCAGGACACTCCATGTTAATTTTTTTCTCATCGAAAAACTATACTCTCTTACTCTTCAACGTCCCATGTTCGGGACTACCTGCCAAACTCTAAATTTAAACAGTTGATCAAGTAACGTGTAAGTAGACGAGGCCCTCGTAAATGTTTTTATTTTTCAAGTCAAATCCTTTTCGATTCCGGTGTTACCAAATGGTCATAAGACTGCAATCGGTATCAATGACTGACGTAATCGGTCTCGAAGATCATCCCCTATCTTGACAGGCAACTCTACAGATTCCCCTACTCAATTCTGTTTTTTTTTCATCCAATAGATTTCGCTGCTTCTGAAATGTCAAAGTCTACCAGGAAATTACAAACAACTGTTTTACTGCATTTAAACTTCAGCTGCGAATGAACGCTCTGAAAACCTGGCTTCTGCAGTTTAACGACATGACCACCTTAAAAAGAGGATAGTTGGCTACCACTGGGTCTAGTGATACTTTTTCACTACGAGTGATGACCTCTAACTGAGGTGAAATTCATGAACTTTCCTACATTTATGCTTTTGTGCGACCTATTTTAAAATTTTTCATTGGCTGACAAAGAGCTCACTAACTTAAAACATTATTTACTCGTGAAAGTAATTAGATAGAAATGGTTCATCTTCTTCATTAATTTGCTTTCAATATTAATAAACGTTTGTTAAAAAACTTTTAGAATTTATCCAAGCAAAATAAAAATTTTCATTGTTCCCATTGGTCTTTAGCTCAAAATCAGGGATGTATTAATCGAAACATTTCTCCTGAATTGTGCTGCGAATTAGGAAGGTTTGAATAACTCAGACAGTTTTTGTATACTTCACTTCAGTGAGAAACATTAAGAATTTCCTTCATTAGATAGAAGTACCAAAAATGTTCTCAGGTTACTTGTTAGAACATAAGCTTGATTGTTAGTGAATTTAATATACTGTTTAATTTACACTCGCTAATAATTAGGTAGTGATCATTCATTTAATTGTCTCCTGCATATATTGATTTTCGTTGATCACCTTTTCCTGATTTTATCGGTGGAAACTCTCTAATGCCTATTTGTTTTGTTTTTTGCGTTCAAAAGACTTCGTCTTTTGAACGCAGAGCTTTTCTCCCAAAATATCTTTTCCCTTGACTGGTGAAATAAGAAAATCAGATAAAGCTATATCTGGTGGATGGGGGTGGAACGATGCGTTTAGAGATCTAGAAGCCATGACCCTGCCAGGTGTTGTCTCTGGTGCTGCGCGTGTACGCGTACATGTCAAATACAGTGTCACTCCTACTCCAATGTAACACTCATCTATAGTTGTAGAGGAGTGTTACATTCCCCAACGGGGCAATTATAATCACCCCGTTGTATCTCACCATCTAGCAGTAAACGTTAGCAGTAAGTGCGTGAAATCTGTTTTTTTCTAATATATCACAACTTGTAGCTGAGCACAAGTTGTGAAGTATCTTGTCAGTCCTACCCTCGCAACAGACTTTCATTTCTTATGTTCAAGTTGAGACAATCCAACATGAAACGCCTTAAAAACACGTTATTAAAAATTATATGAAAATTTTATGACTTTTCATTGCCTATCGTCCAAATTCCATCTATTCAGAAATAAGAACTGGGATTCCGTTCATTCTAATGTAACTTCAAATGTAAGAAAACAACGTTCAAATATTACCAGGCATGGACAGTTTTGTAATTGTGAAGCAGGTCGTCACAACTTATTGTAAAAGTCAAAATAACTTCTTTCGAGAAATGTTAATTACATCTATTCAGAAATAAGAACTCGGGTTCCGTCGTTCTAATGTAACTTCCAATGTAAGAAAACGAAATTCAAATATTACCAGGCATGAACAGTTTTGTTCTTGTGAAGCATGTTTTCATAACTTATTGCAAAAGCCAAAACAGTTTCTTTCGAGAAATGTTATTTGTCCAGTCGTCGCTCGAGTTGGCACATTTGAGCAAACTACCTCCTGGAAAATCAGCTTCATGCGTTGCAGAAGCTCCGTTCCCATAGCAACAATACAGGAAGTAAGATTGGCGTTTTGCTCCCGAAAGCAGGTTTGCGCGAAAAATGCCTTCTAAATCACACAACTATCCGCTCTTATTTATATCGTTTATGAGCAATGTATTCAGAAAAAGACAATACAAATCTGTGACACAATGAAAGCGCAAAAAAATTAACTCAAGTCTGTATCTCAGAATCCCACAGTAGTGCGCCCACAAGCAATGGTTTTACTTGACTCCAACATAAATTGCACTTATGTGAGCGAAGTGAGGAATTTTATGAGTGGGCTGCAATATTAGTTCGATCATAGCTGTAGAGTTTAATTTGTTGTACCAGGAAGTAAATGTTCTTAGGAACCAATATCTATTGTGTTCAACAGTCCTCAATATCATCAGTCACTTGAATATTTTTCATCTCTCTAAACTAAAATTTAATTCATCACAACCATAAACGCACATGAGTACATTAATAACTCTTTATTGAAATTTTCATGACCGCTTGAACTCATTAAAAATATGCTGTATAAAATTAATTTCCCGAAAGAAATATATTGAAACCTCTTATCTCAGCTCCATAGCGCCCAGACTCTCGCGCGTCGGCGTCGGTCGTGTGGCCGTCGCTTGTTTATCGCGAAGAGCTTCAGACGATGGAAGAATGGTCTGAGCGGCGCAAAAAGAACCACTTCTCAAGTTCTAACTATTGTAGCACGGAAATACTTCATATTTTAGAAAAATTTAATTAATAAGTAAGCCAGCAATATTTTAGCGCTGATTAGGCTATAAATTATTAACATGAAATTACAAGGGTTCTTTTTTTAAATACTTCGTCTACGCACCGTGATTTTTTTCAGGGTCAGACAGTAAGATATTCACAAGGAGCAAAAAAAATTAAAATCATAGAGTCCAAGAATCGCAAGAGATATTTATGTACGAGTTAAGTATCTCCACACATTCGAGTACAAAGTAAATTTACCCTCAGCAGCAATTAAATAAATAAAAACAAACCCACAGAAATGAGGTTATGTTCAACACCACGCTTGTAATGAGTAAGCTATAAATCACATGTTTCGTTCGATATATCTTCCCAATACAAATAGCTATCAATGCAAATAAATCAAAGTCTAAGATTGCACACAGGTGAGAAAAAGCGCAGGTGACGTCTGAAATTTTGAGCCAGGGAGCCCAGCACAACACCTGTGGTGAGACAAAATTCATCACAAAATCCCACTGGAACTCAGTGTCAGAAAGCTGCCAGCGTCATCAGGTCACCGTCTAATATGTAGTAACTTCAATGATAAATTTAGCTTTCAAAATATTATAGAAGTGAAAGTAATGAAATTTAATAACCACGCAGCATTTTTATTCCTCTACAGTATTTTATTAGCTCATTTTAAGATCCTCGAGAGCAAAAAAGTATGGCAAAATATGGCCGATGCATAAGTTGCGCAGATTATTAAAAGTGCGCACAAACGTTTGCGCTTGAAAATAATCGTCATTTTCTGATACAAAATGTGGAATCAGAATGCAGGTTGCGTTACTCAAACGAAAGTTATGATGAAAAGAAGGTAGTGCTTGTAATTAACATGTTGACTACAAACTGGCTTTCTACTAACAGTTTTCAACAAGTACGTGCATCTCACGAACTACAAAACTTTTGCAAACTCTGAAATTGAAGCTGATATTAATTTTGTAGGTACAATGTGTCGTTAGAAGGATGTCCCTCTACAGCCCTGAGCGCTCCTTTTTTTGGAGTCCAGCCGTTTTTGGCCCAATTTGCCATTCATTTTCGTTGTCGAGGGTCTTAAAATACAGTTCTATCGTACATTTGCATAGCCAAGAGGTAATAGTTAGAGCATTCCTCATATTTCAGGGTCACGCGTACAAATACTATTATACACGCAATGTTTACAAATAAATCGATGGATTTCCAATTCTGATCTGAGAATAACTAAGAGTCATCCTTGAAAAAAATATTGATTTCGTTAAAAAACGTAAGTTCGCTATGCAGCTCTCCTCATCCAACCAATTTATTGGTTCATCCCCAGTAAGACACTTCCTAGCGAGATCGTGACCCCTGATTGCAAAGCAGCTTAGAAAGGTTCGTTTTGGACGAGTTTTACCTCGCTAATTAACCATTCTACATGTGTTTATCAGTATACTAACGTGTACAGAGTTTAGCAACTAATGAGCATCAACATTACGTGCTGACGTTTAAAATGTGAAAAAAAGACTAAGTGAATGTTAGCTTGCACTCATTCAAAATTTCTCTTATCTCCAAGCTAAATGTGACAACTCGTTTCACGCTCATAGAGTTTCGACCATACCTTGAAATAGCCTGCTTAGAAAGAGCGTTCACCATTCAACCTTACATCAGCGGTAAATACAGATAGGTCATAATTTAAGCTGAAATTAAAATGCTGTAATATGGGCTTAAAACATTTTTCAGAATATGCCCCCTCACTGATTAACTTGGAAAAATCTGTACTTCATGATAACGCGATATTACTTACTTGCTCAAGGACGTCCATCGATTTCGACGGAGATGGGCGCTCTCGCTGGGTTCCAGCTCTGTGGTGTGAGGTTCTGGCTCCAAAAACCATTTCCTGGACTGCATTGGCGTCCTATTTCATCTAACGCAAGGCTACATCCAACAAAACACAAAAAAATCGAAAAAATCGCCTATGTCCGTTCCTCCTTTAATCTGTTTATTAATCTGATTTTCTGAAAAGGAATTTTCGTCACTTTCGTTCACTAAGGATACGCTCTCAGTGGTGAATAATTTTCTTCTTAAAACAGACAATTATGTTCGCAGTTACTTCTAGTATTCGAAGGCTAACAGGCTAACTTGGAAATGTCAAAAAGTAAGAAGTATTTGATCGAATGAAAGAATACGCTACTAGTTCAGAGCGCAAAAAGTCAATCGGTTGTTCGATTTTTCTATTATATTCAGCACTAAACCAGAAGCATTAAAAAAAAACTTTGAATTGTTCATGTTCAATTTAATAGGATACCAAGAAGTCCTCGAAAAAGTAATAATGGATTGCTCGTTAAATAAATACATCCGTTATAAATATAATGAGGCATACAATTCTTTCCCCGTTTAGATGACTCTTTCTATTCACATGTGCACTTCAGTATTTGCTTTATTCTGCCTCCTGCCCAGCTCCGTTGAGCCATTTTCCTTCCCGCGGCTCTCTGATGGAATTGCAGATCTATTCTTGTAATGTGACCGAATGAAGTAGCCCAAAACATTGATATCTAGACAGGAGATGGGCCGTAAGATTTCAAACAAATAGCTCATGTTTTACCGCGCCCATTGGCCGGCTTTCTTCGCAGTTTGACACGGAACAGAATTTCGAACCAAAGTCCGCTTAAGGCTACGATTCTCCAGCCGAGAGGACAATATTTTTTGTTTGAAAGATGAAATCGCCGAGATGGATTTTGTCAGCACTCGTAGATTGTCTTTACAACCAGCATGGTCTGTTCCCTTTGATTTTTGTGGTGAAAGATACGCTTGCATCTCGAGTTCTTCTTTAAGGGTACCAAAAATAACAAAAGCCATTTCAAAGACGAGTTTTCTGCTTGTTATTTTTTCTTACTTGGGCCTTCGATCTTTCTATCAACGTTTGACACTTTCATTTCTAATTCTGACAAATTTCTAAATCCATGATGATGATGATGTTAGAAAAACGCCCTACATGACAGAGGCGCTCTCACCGTAACTGACCGTCACCTTCACTGCAGACAGCGTGTTGTGAACTTTAGACAGCCAATTCTGTTCTCTTTCTCAAGATTGCTTCGTATCCATTTCTAAATTTTCTGAACATTTTTCCTCATCCTCCTGGTATCGCTACGGAGATTTGAAATGTCTTTTTATTTGGGTCCATGGCCGATTCCAAGAGCTCCGCTTCGTTTTTTATAAATTAGGTATTTGATATTAGTCTGTATATAAATAATCAGCAAAAAATGAATGGTTAGTTTTATCCGATTTCGGACTCGAAAAAACATCAGTCAAGGGTTCAAGGTGTGAAAAATGTTCGCAACGTAATATTTTGGATTAAAGTACTCTTCAGCGTGCGTTGAATCTGAATGTTCAATATATTTTATCCAAGAACCTAATGAATCACAATGTTTACTTAGAATAAATGATTGCGTTGTTAGTATGAAGGATGTAACTATGCAAAGAAATTTAAACAAATACTGCAACTTTCAGTCAAAATGTGTATTAGTAATATTTAAGATATTTGAAGAATACAAATGCTTTCTGTTTTTTTGTCTCTGCTGCCAAATCTCATATTTTTCAACATGTGAGGCCTCTATATAATCATTCGAGTCTTGAATACATTTTCTCGTCTATTTTTTGCCTCCAATTTACATTTTCTAGTTACCCCCCCAGTCGCAGGCAAAGAGAATGCGACCCTGAATAATCGAATCTATCTCTTCGGAAATTCTTCATGCACCCAAACTTATAACGTCTAATGTAATAAATTTAAAACAGAGACAATATATAAATGTCAGCAATTCAGCCGCACACTCTTCTCGAAAAAATAAATAAGCCATTTTGAAACCTTTCCCATAGCGATGTTCTCCAAATTCTAACTATAAAACAGCAATTGCAGTCATTCGATAAATCTCAATTGTCTATTTTTCGCCAAGGATCCGCTTTTACAGCCTCCAAACTCACAAATCGTCTTCAGGGAGATTCGGCTTGCAGTTCATTTCCGCAAAATGTGGGTCATAACTTACGAGCTTTCAGAGTAACGTCTGGTAAAATATGAAAAGATTCCTTGATACAACGTGCTAGAAGTGGCTACCTTTCTGAAATATATTGTTACTGGATATTGGCATTGATGTATTTATACTGTTACTACTATTCACCGACGCTAAACGAAGGCACTTGAACAAATTGCCATAATCAAGTATTCTCCAGGTCGCTATGTGTTCACGTGATGTTCCAAATTATTGTTAACGGGAGAGACTGCATATTTGCCCTTTTCCCGCATCTTTTGTAAGCAATTGTCCTCTTTGCTCTCCCAGGCATGGCCCTATCGCTTAGTGCTAAGAGCTGGGTGGCCTACTTTACGCCCGGATGAAATTTCCTACCCACGACTTCTGGCAGTGAGAGCAAATGTTGGCTCCTGCTGACTTGCCCGCGCGAGAATTTTGATGCGCCTCCCGACACTGATGTGTTGCCTGCACGTCAGTGTAGCAGGTCCCATTTATGACCGTAACCTGCCTGCCTGCTACTACTGTTCACGACGTGCAGCGCGCTACTACCCAGAAACAAATATTGAGACTTGCTTAATGTCAGAATGTTGACACTGAGAAGATCAAAATTGTAACGTTAATGAACGCCCTAGCTTTCATCATAGCTTTAACGCAAAGAACATGAGTAAATATACATTAAAAAATTCGGAGGACAGGGATAAATTTTGTCATTGAGTCCAGATTCTCGAGATCGGCAATGTGACCAGCTGCATTTACCCTTTACAACCATTGGCAAGTATCTTGTTGAAAACTAAAATCACAATTATTTGTTAGATCCACATATCATCAATCTTTTGCTTTGCAAACATTTAAGTAATTTTTCCTTTGCTTCAAATTTATTCAACATGATCGTGTAAAAAACCTTTAGCATCATGAACTGGAAGATGCAGCAGTTTAAATATGTCGAATAGAATAGAAATATGTTTGAAGAAGCATTTGTAAAGCTAGCTGCTTTGAATTTCATAATTTCAATAACTAAGCGACGAAATGAAAAATTGACGACGTAAATTGGACTTTTTAATTCGAATTTGATTTGTTCAGAAAGCTGAAGAAGATGCGTTTTGAATGAGGTATTAGTTATGAAATAAAGCTTAATTTTACATCACTGTTAGTTAAGAACTGACTCTGCAAAAAGACTTTTCGAATTGTTAACATCGCTCTTTCTCATGTGTGTTCAAAATGTCTTTTTATTCGCAGACATACCTAGATTCAAACCCTCACAGGCACGTAGGAGGACTAAGTATAATTAATATTTGATGGGAAAAATACTAAGATGGTCGAAAAGGATTGGGAGGTCGAACAAAATTTCGTAGGGTACATAAGCGACTTTGAATTATTTGTACAACACTTTATTCAAACATTTATTAGGAGACAATTAACTCACGCTCCTTTTGGAACTTTGCAGCTGCTCGAAGTTATGCTTATTTAATAGATCCATATTTCATCACTACTGGTGCTTCACCAGAGATGCTTGTATCTTAAGATACAGATAGTATCTTAGATAGCACTACATTTGGGTCAATGATTTTGAGAAATAAGGTTTTTTATTGCAGGGCTTTATTTCAGAATATACTAATGCCCAATCGTTAACAGTCCTATGATGTAGCAAAATTACTTAGAAGCGAGGTTTAAAAAACAAAATTACGTAGATTTTCTTATAAATTGATTAGTTTTGTTTTTCCGAATAAACGGAAAAGCTATTTGTGCTGGTTTAAAAGCTGATACGAGCATTGGAACCAATGAAAAATTGTTGCAAGGTGAGTGCCATGTTTATTTTCAAATTTTTTATTGAAAAATTTTATTAAATTTTAACAAATGATTCCTCTACCAGATTCAAAATCAAGGTATTAGGAAAACCCTCATTCTTCTCCATCAGAGGGGCCTATCAAAAAAGGAAATCGTTGCCGAGCAGCTTGCATCATCGTCAACTGTCTACAGATTGATAATATAATTCAACGAAACAAAATCCATAGTATAGGAGACAGCCCTGGCAGGAAAAGATTGTCGTCAGTTCGTCAGGATAGGGCTTTAGTGCGCTACTCGTTACGGGAAAAGACTGCCAGCAGTTCAGAGCTTGTGCTAGAATAGAAGAGGGATGGCGTCCATGCCTCAGAGTGAACTGTTCGACGTCGACTCTTCGGCAACGGACTTGCTTCAAGGAGAGCTGCGAAAAAATTCTTTTGACTGCGAAAAACATTAAAGACCGGCTCAATTTTTGTAGGAAGTATCAGCATTGGACGGCTGAACAATGGGGTAAAGCCATTTTCTCGGATAAATCTTTGTTCTCCCTCGATGTTTCCTTCGGGAAAAGCCTTGAGCGACGCAGAAAATGCGAGAAATTTAACAAGGAGTGTGTTGTTCCACGATCAAGCATCCTGCAACTCTTCACGTCTGGGGTAGCTTCTCAGGTAAGGGAACTGAAACACTGACGATTTTACCTAAAAACGCAGTAATGAATTCGGCCTGGTACCTGAAAGCCTTAAAAGATCATCTCCTTCCAACGATAGTTGGTCGGTTTCCAGACAACGAAGTGGTTTACTAACATAATGCCGCTCCCTGTCATAATGCAAGAGTGGTTAAAAAGTTCCTTGATGACAATGGAGTGGAGATTTTGCATCCTTGGCCTGAAAATTCGGCTGATCTGAATCCGATCAGAAATTTATGGCCGATCATCAAAAGTAGAGTGAACAAGAAGTAGCCAACTAATTTAGTGCGAAATGGAGCATCAATTGAAGAGTGGAGGTTCTTAGTTCATAACATTATTTAAAAATTAGTAAACAGCATGCCAAAGCGCATCAAAACAGTTTTGAAGAAGCGTAGTCAACATTGCAAATATTGAGAATAATTCCTTTTTAGTTGTGCAGGTTATTAATAATTGTTAGTGAGCAATTGATGATGTTTTTTATTCTTTATAATGTTTTCTGGAAGCAACCAATTAAAAACTATGCAAGACTACACCTTAGTTTAACGAGAAAAAAGAAAAACTCAATTTTCCCGAAATCGTGGCATCACCTGTAGGTTATCTGACATTATGTTTTTTTTTTAAATGTAGTATTCCTGAAAGGAAACAGCATTTAATGATTCTGCACTAATGAACTTATCTATTTTCGGTTTCATGGTCAATTAATAGGAGATAATCAAACTTTAATTTTTACCCACATGTTGCCCGCAGCCCCACACGGCATACCAACATTTTATGTGAGGTTACTACAGGTATGCATTAATATATAGCCTATGTTGAAAAATAAATAGAAGTATCTTGTATCTGTATCTTGAAGATACATTTCTGTTGGGGTATCTTGTATCTGTATCTAAGATACATTTTTATGCAAGTATCTGTATCTAAGATACATTGTAAAGTATCTTTGCCCATCTCTGCTTCAACATCCAACTGTATAGTTTTTCATTATCTCATTTAATTTTCTGTTTTCAGGGGAGTTTTACTTTGCAGTGTCTATTTTACAGATGTTTTTGCGATTCTATGAGATGTATTACCTACGAACATTTGACCTCTTGAAATGACCATCCGAGTGCTTAGGCTAGTCATAACACCTCACACAAGCACCGGTCTGTAAATGAAAAATCAAGCATCTTCAAGTATCAACATGATTTACATATTTTATTGTACGACTTCTGTCATAATCTGGAAAAATTCACAATTCGACAGCACTTTACTTGTTTAAAAATTAGCAAGATTTCTTTCTTTTTAGCATCGAAAAAATATAATACAGGCCTGTATAGGACAGTATGAGAGTTTCACTAAGCTCTGTCGATGTGATGCAAGGTCAGCCAGATGCGACAATGCATTCAGATTTGTGTCTTGAATTGGTAGCCAGTTGTATTGCACAAACTCCCAGGCTATTTCACTCCGTTCGGATTGAACTCGCCTAGACGTGTGGCAAAACCAGACGGCATTACTGATTTACATTATTTCAATCATTTGATTTTCGTTTACCATATTATTGAGGTTTGAAAATATAAACTGAATTTATTGCAGACTGCATGGCATGACTCAACGTTTCCGCATGCACTGTGCACCAAATAGTGATTTCATGAAGGCTATTTTGGGATTTTGATTTATACTCGTAAATAAGCTGCGATGAACGCGCGAATTACACAGGCACCTGAGCAGGGATCGAACAAAAGAGTTCCCTCTCGCTCTTTACACACAGCAATTACAGGAAAAGAGGCAGAGTTCATTTAAATCTAACAACGTTTTCTTTAATTTTGTAGCGGTTTATAGGGTGAAATAAAATTAGAAATAACCCTCTTGAACCAGCATGCAATTTTTTTAGTTGTTCGTTCTACCCAAATTCGTCATGTTAACTTGTTCTCGTGACTAGTCCAAAAAGTATGGAATTTTGCTTTGAGATACATGCATTCAGCTTGTACACATGGATGTTAAAGAAAGACTATCGTAATCATAATGGGTAAAAATAAGAGCGAGTGGTCATTTATTCTCATCATTAACTGTATGAAATTTTTTTATTTCCTTCAGATGTACGAAGACTGCACAAAGATGGGCTTCGTTTCATTTTGATTTTGATGCTATATCGTGATAATACTACTTTTTTCTACATGTTTATTTTTACATTTCTTTCTTTTCTCCTGGGTGCTCAAACATTATGTACATGCACAATTGTAGTGTGATCAACTATACACATTTTCATTATTCAAGAACACCGACTAAAAAAAATTAAGAAGTAAATGTTGCATGTTTGTGTACCTTATCAATTTCATTAGAAAATACGCACAATTATTTCTTGTATATCTTTCTTTTCTCCAATACTTATCCTAATAAATTTTGAACATGCTGGACGTGTCTCCTAATAAGCAAAGATGCGTTTACTTCGAAAAGTTATTCTTTACACTTCATTCCTATTGTTAACTTGCATCGTCCCCGTTTTCATCCCTGGCCGTAACTACTGTATTTCTCCAGCATCAAGTTCTACCAGGATTTGTTCCGTTTTTTGCGAGAGTTCATTTGAAGAATCAATAAATTTTTATCAAGCAGCCAATCTAAATTTTCTTGAGTCCTAATTTTCCAAATTCTAACTGAAATTAGCTCTTGAGTGCACCAAAAATCTGTAAACAGAGATATAGAATTTGCAGGATTCAATTTGTTCATTGATAGATGTTAAATGACCGTCAATGTCAAAAGGCACTAGTCAACTTTGATACTAAAATGCTAACCATGAATACTCAAAGGTGTCTATAGTGCCTGGATCCCTCATTTAAGCAATTTCAATTTGGCAAATTTCATTGAAGTTTTTTTACTTCAAAGTCATCTTTTCTGCTTCCATTGCCCGCGATCGCAAAGGAGAAGAGAACTTAAATTCTTAAAGGTGGTTAGTATCTAACATGAGAGTTTAAAAACATCAATATATTATCAATTTAAACTTTTACTCAGCTCTGAGAAATTTGTGAAGAGTTGTAGTTGACGGTGTTCCATGGCTGTTAAATGTCAGTCAAATTTGCATGACGGTAAGCACAAGCGTACAATGATATTTACCAGCGCTCTTTACTTATATTTTGAATCTGGCTTCAACTTGTTCACCGTCACAATTTAAAAAAATCTCTGTTACTGATAGAGTGGGATGAACGTTGTCTCTTTTCTCTCACTTGCCGTGTGAGGAGAGCGAGAAGTAACTCTCTAGCTCGATTCTTGTAGAAGTTCGCCTGCAGTCAGTACATTTTCTGCACCATATTTATGAGTGTAGAATAGTGATACCAAAACAGATTTCATACGATCACTATATAGTTAACAGTGCATGCAAAATATTGTGTCACCCAAAGCTTGAAATTCGCATTATATTTTCAAGCCTAAAGGATTTAGAAAACAAGTATCAAATTATGGAACCATAGAAATCCGCAATGATGGGATTCTCAATCCATTTTAACGAGGTCAATCCTAGCTGAGTGTGATGCAAAATGATGGTGAGGTATAGTGACGATCCCAAGTTGAGTCCTAAGTACCTGCTGTTGTAAAAGAGAAAGTCCATAGCCGCAGTTATCGATGCAAAATCGGAACCTAAGTTCATTTGAAGAGCAGTAGCTTTTAATCTGAAATGAGAGCAAGCAGTAGCAGTATTCAATGTGTCAATTTTCTAGCTAAAGGTTAATTTATCCGGTTGCGGTTGTTTATTACATTCTGATGCCTCCACATTTTTTCTTAGAAATTTTCAATCTCTATAAAATCGTCACTTCGAAAATAATAGCAAACATGGTACGGTATCGTACATGAACACGAGCTTTGCGTTGCCATTCACTGGCGTTCTTTAAGCTCTTCAACCGACTAGTGGAGTGAATGCGTTGCTTCTGCTCAAAAAATTGAGATTATGGAAGACAGTACGAATCGCGAGACGCTTTTGTCGAATTAGATCATGAGTAGATTTCTTCATATCACAATTTCATTAATAAGCTGCGATGGCTTTCGCATCATCCAGCTCATAATGCTAGAGTATTTTTACCCTGACTTCGTTGGATTGAAGAGCTCAACTTATAATTAGATTGCACGAGTGCTTCATCATGACGTTTCTTGTTTAAGTGAATGACCTGAAAATTAGCTTTGACTGGGAAAGAAAATTAAGATGTAATATGAACAGGCAAGTTTTATTCAGCGAAGGAAATAGAATAGAGCATGTGCAGAATTCACAAAGTCATCTATCTACTTTTGTGTGCTAGAGATAATCCGCGTGAGAGCACCTGTCTGAGGGGAGATGATTGTAAGCTGGTAAGTCTCGTTAGACACAACTGAGAACTAGAGTTTTATGCACTTTCATAGATTTAATATATTCTTAGGTAATAAGAAGTGGAAGAAATCAAATATGCTCAGATCAGGAATTCTCAGTAACATTCATCCGGAAATACATCGCGAGTAAGAAAATGCCTCGAAGAAACGCGAGAAAATATCCTACAAAGAAATCCTTAACGCACGCCAAAATGTACGCGTATAAAATATACATTATTTTCAATCAAAGGCAACTCAGTGTTAACTCAGACACATCACGAACATTTTTTGGAGGGGCGAAAAACACCAATTAAAAGACCTCAACAGATAAAAATAAAGCTCTCGACACGTTGATACGCACAAATAAAACTAACAATAAAACTACTTTATTGTGTTCAATATCGCCAATTTTGGGATATTCATCCATGAATTCTGTTGATTTTTGTGCTTCCCCAGCAAGAAATTTTCCTGAGATGTTCTCATACTACAGTCATCGTCCATCTGAGTTCAAATTTTAAGCCTTTTTACTTAAAAAAATCTAAGGAAACAATGTTTCACAATATTCAAGAACTGAAGATGTTCTGAGAAAATTTCAGAAAATTACATTTTCAAAATAGCTCTGCGAACTCGGTTTTCTCTCTCTTCTCGTATTTAATAACTGGATTACACCAGTATGTTCAAAATGAACGAAAATATGAAAATGCGCTCCTAGAAATAAACGTAGCAAAGTATTTTCAAAATACATCTAAAGTATTATTCTCTTTCGGGGTTAAAATTTCTCTCGTTGTGATGTCGACTGTCAGACATAATAAACCTATAATAACATCACCTAAATATTTTACTTCAAGCGTAGTGACCAAAAGCTTGTATATGGTAACTTAAAACTTGTGTATGGTAACTTGAAGAAGAACGAAAAATTTTTCTTAGAAATTCACTGATTAATTGAACAAGAGACAGCACTTGCTGTCAAATAAATTGCGTATAAAGACGTACTCACCCAAAACTCTGGGGATTCTGTAACTCCAACAATAGGAAAAATGGTAATAGAAATTGTTTCCACAGTATTGCTTCAGTAAGTAAAAAAGCGCTTGAATAAACAAAAAAGTAAACAAATGTCAGAAAAAAACTTCTGATGATGAGAAATAAATCGTTCTAATGAAACTCGTCTTTTCGAAACAAACATCGGCATCTTAGGATGCTTTATTTCCAATCAAGCCTGATACATATGATCTTAAGCATTAGTTTTTCAAATGTCTTACAACTAACCCTATATATAGGACACCATGACGGTTCCCCCGTGAAGCCGGTGCCCATTTCCGACACCTGGGTTGAGTGGGGTATTGTGCTTGAGCTTTCCCTTATACCCAACGGGGAAAATCGCCGCGCCAGTGCCGGGATACGAACCCGGGCCTCCAACATGCAAGGCCGATCCCTTAACCACTGTACCACCGCGAGCACGAACCGTGAAGGACGTGAAGGACGCTATAGGGAATATAACCGTGAAGGACGTGAAGGGAATATAACCGTGAACCGTATAACCGTGAAGGACGCTATAGGGAATATTCTAATACGCATTTATCATCACACCGCATTGAAATAGGAAAAGCAGATCAAAGAAAATAACATTTTTACTTTCACCAGCTTAGATCTGCACCGAAAATCCCTGGCCCACACTTTATTTTAAACAACCAATCCAATTATGTGGGACAGAGAAGTCTAGCAAAGGTTACCCTCGTACTTAATCTAGAATTGACTTCGAGCAGATTTATTTTAAGGGCAGAACTTCGGTACAGTCCTCGTCGCTCTATAGAACTCATTTTCTTGTGTTTTTCTCCGTGTCTGAAAGCGTTTCAAAAGAAGTACAATTAGGGAACAAAGCGATTTATCGCTCTTTCACTTCTTTCAGCCCTTTTTTGCTCGCTTTTTTCGTTCATTTCATCTGTTAACAACTGCTGCAAAAGTTCTACAGACAACTCTCTTTTCCTCTGGTTGTGGTGACGATATTTCCTCATCCCAACTGGCAACTTGCTCGGATCAGCGTCAGAAATCCGATCTTCTCAATTCACAGGTATATACGTCGATCAAACTCAAGTACTGATGCCTCTTTTACTGCGTGAAATTATGTTCCATGACAAAAAAGAAAATTGATGTGGCCATGGATGACATTGTAGCGTCGCGCACCATTTCTCCTATGTGGTAAAATTGTTCTCAAAATCAAATTTGAGAAACGAGCAGAAAAAATCCACGGCGATGAATCAATTGGCTGAACGTGTAAACTGAAAGCACTTCCATTTGACGATGTGTATAAAGATTGTGCTCCGACATTGCTTTCGAGGGTTAGAGAATTTCTTCTGTATTCTCTGACAAGTTCCTGAATTTGACGTTTATTCCCGTGTATTTCAAGATTTGTACAACTATCATCCGACGACTACCTTGGCGCCCGTCGCTTAGTTACAACACCTACACACTTGATCAAATGCATGAAGGTGATACAAAGCAGCATTTTGTGATGCGCCTGTGGCCAGCCTTATGCCTCGAAGCTCATTATCAGATTTTCTTTCAATAAAAGGAGCGGAGAGTGGATGAAAGACAATAGCTTGTTGTCCAGCGAGTTTTTTCTGAAGTCCATGATTATAGTCATCAGATCAACCTAATCGTTAATTTTCAAATCATTTTGTGGCTAAGCTCCGCCAAGTAGGTTGAACTTTCTCGAGCAAATCGGTTTCAATGTTTCGTACTAATCAAACCCTGCACGTTTTATTTCCTTGACTTCCCCTAACTGACGTTTGCCTTAGTACGTATTACTTTTATCTCGCTCTTGTCATAATCAGTTGAACTTGAATATTGGAATACTTTATCGAAAAATTTAAATTTTAATGTGGAAACGAAATGCTTCCTCGAAAGATTGTTGAACACCCTACGATATACCTCACTTTCCAGCATGTCTCTGATGAACAAAATATTTTCCAAGTGCATCAATAAGCTCTTCTACGTATAATAATGAAAATCACTTCTACAGCGTTCTATAATAAACTGAAAATGAGAAGAGGTAAAATCGCATGGCTGATCAGCACAGAAATAGCGGATATTAAACTCATATGATTTTACTTCTATTGGTGTATGACAGTCACTCACTGATGATTTTCAAGCCATCATTCGAAGTTATTTATGTAAAGTCTGCTGTTATCTTTTGCTACTAGTAAAGTTTTAATTCCTTTCATACGGCATATGCTTAACTCATGGGAAATCGCGGTACATCCCTAAGAACAAATACAATAACATTCATTGTATCATTGAACGCATTCGAGCAATCTAAGGTTAATCGATGCTAGCGAAGTGCGAAGTGATTGTGTTTTGTAGCAGAAATTTTTGAGCTGCAATTTATGAGAGCCGTCTAATTTTTAATCAGTTTGAAAGAAACCTATTCCATTAATTGCACAAAATCAATTAGCAATGAAAGCTAAAAGTAATTGAGCCCTGTTCTCTTGATTAGTCATTAGGGAAGCTTAATTGATGCTCATCAACTCGTAGAGCAGCTCTTTCTTAATTGGGTGGTATAGAACAGTTCGCCGTGGAAGAAACACTAAAACAAATTAAAGTGCGATTCATCCTCGCAGGCTCATTAAGGGACAATCTAGATGCACCTGAGCGTCTCATGCGCGCCTTGCTCGCTCCGGTAGCTCTCGGCTTACCGTCACCACCTTGCGCTATTGTAACGCTTCTCCAAAATCAAACGCGATCGGTAAAGTAGCAATTTTCTAAAACACGGATCTGTCTAACTTGAAAAATGTGTTCGAGTGTGAGATAGAACTAAATTCGAATTAGATTTTACTTTCTGTGACCACGGCTGACTATTTTGTAGACTGGCTGAGGGCCAAGTAACGAGTTCGTGACTTATGGGTGTTGAGGCCGTCTTCACTCGCTCTGCACCACGCTGGCGTTATACTTCTAGTCACAGTAACTCTGTTGACGAAATCGTCTCGTATTAAAATAATTCTTTCATCTCAGTCACAGTAGACGTGTGCTGTAGGGATGACTTTCGGCGAATGGAAAAACTAAAAGATTACAATTATCATTGCGATTACTCCTTCAGGGATTACCTCGGAATAAAAATTAACTCCGGTTGAGAAATATAGGACAATTTGCTACTACGACCGATTTGTTCA
Organism: Platorchestia sp. MABIK; assembly: GCA_014220935.1. Classification (NCBI taxonomy): domain Eukaryota; kingdom Metazoa; phylum Arthropoda; class Malacostraca; order Amphipoda; family Talitridae; genus Platorchestia; species Platorchestia sp. MABIK. The sequence goes on from JACJUY010003519.1 coordinate 23,681, forward strand.
GGAATGTATTTTGTTGAGTAGCTGATGGTGAATAGCTAATGAAATGAAAGTTATGCCAAGATTGCCCTCTCGTCGAGTCAAGTGCGGATGAAAGCTGGAAAATGAGGTGTGAGATAATGACGCGCGTGTTCACGAATGTGTACTTTGAGAGAGCTACTATGCAAGAGGATGATGCAAAAAGCTCTCCAAATCATACTTATTTTGTCATCAGCAAGAAGGCATTTCTGGAGGCCAATCAGAATGAACGTATCATGAGCAAGCGTACGAGCATTGATGGTTGGGAACTGGGCGGATAGCTTGGCTGAACAATACCTGCTCAAATTCATGAATAAAGATATCCCTCGATATGGGTCGCAACCACAATTAATCAGAAATTTTTTTAATTTAACTTGCACAAGAATGTTATTCTTTGAATTATTTTCTTTATAACAAAACTTTAGTTACGTTTCAGCAAAATAAAGCTCCTTTCCATAGCGTCAAACGCATTCAGGATTGAAGTCGATAAAATTTCATCGCGCTCCGGTCCTAGGAATTATGGTTTCCGAGTCTCCAGATATCAATCCGTTTGACTTAGAAATTTCATGGTTCATATCAGTCCGAATTCAGTGCATAATCCAAATTGATTTCGAGATAGTGTCTCCTGTTATGCATTGAAGCGATGTTATCTCAAATGATGAATTGTACGTGTTGCGCGGGCTACATCAATCATCCTTAAGCTTAGTAGAATATCTGAAAAATGCTATTCCATCAAACACATACCTTGGAACAATTACACCCAGAATGAGTATAATTTAATTCGTTCATCATTCAACTTTGCTCTTCGTCAAGCCAATCTGTCTCATTTTATGATTCAAATCATAGGGCACATTCCACTTCAATTAGATGCCTGTGAACTGCCACGTAGTAAACTGCCACTCGGCCAATTACAAGAGGAAAAATTGTTCATTCTGGCAAATTACGCAACATCAAAACTAGCTTGATGAGAACCCTAAGTTTACGTTTTGGATAGTAATAGTAATAATTCCTAACCTAATAAATTAACCTAAATAAAAGAAATTTTTCACCTGCGTTAAAAAACAAAACACAGTGGTAATTTTCGCATATAACAATTATTCAAGTGGTAATCGGCATTTCCGCAGTTGCAGTTCACAGCGCATGCCTCACTTATTCTGTAAATATTTTTATTATTGAAATTTTATTTACGATCGACTCTTTATGCATAAGCTTCCATGATAATTTCTTAGTGAGAATTCCCTCGGTTGAGACGAAGTATCTTTATTCAAAAATATTCAAATTACTTAGCATCGACTCTGTTTTTCTGGCGGAGTTTATTTTAGACCATATCGTTGATTCAGCACATTTATTTCATGCTGTATTTGCCGGTCAATTAGCTGACCCCCTTAGTTGTGTCAAGCAACTCTGTTCCTTTTAAGACAAGGCTGTTCGGAGAGCCAAAAACCCTGATGTGACTCCTCGGATTGGATGACCGCGACGTGGATAGGTTATCAACTGATCGATAAGGTCACCGTAAAGATTTCTGAGACTCTCAGCCAAGTGCCCATAAAATACCTGAGCATCACGGTGGGCTTATCACAGTGTGTCTAAAAGCTGAAGGTAAAAGAAAGCTTGCAAATTAGGGTTATCGTCAACACACTGCACGAATGATAAAAATTATGTTTCTAGAATAGTATTAATGCAAATTTACCAACATCATGTTTCTCTATCTCTTCCCCTCTCGCCCTCTCTGTAACGGCTCTAGATTTGCAAGAAACGTTGCTGAGACACTCAAAATGAGTCACCAACAGTTTACAAAATTTGGTAAATCATTACAGTTAGTAATCGGTAATTATCATCAGGTTTTGAGTCAATCTTTGAAGGGAGTTCCCGGTAATTATCGAAGAATTGATAATATCAATTTACTTTGGCTGTAAATACTTTTTTACTCGATTTCTTTTCCTGTCATGTTCCTCTAAATAAACTGTTACATGACTTATTCACTTAATCTATTTGAGTTAAACATCAACATCTTAGTTGTCTTCTTAGTTTAGATTGTTTTCACCAAGTAAAAATTCGAAATTAGAGTACTATTACTGTGTGAAAATTTGAAATTAGCTGATCATTGGCATAATTAGTAATTTGAAATTTTTAGGGCCTACAGTTTGGTTACCCGCTACACTGAATATATAGTTTAAAATTCGAATGGAAAATTTTCATTCTTTCACCGATAAAGTTTATTTAAATAATCGCTCTGAAGGATTGGACTACAGGGTGTCACCAAAAAATGGACTCACTCTGTGTTCTGAGACTGCCCATGTTGTTTTGATGAAGGTATTTATTGACATAGATACAAGCCTAGTCAGTTAAATCCAAGAGAAGAATACTGACTTTAAGAAAAAAAAAAATTCATGGAAGAAAACATAGTTGCACCTAAAACAAAAAAAATGGGTAATCGTTAATCCGAACATAAGAATATTTTGGGGGGATGCCTTTTATATACTCACAATTACAATGTATGTAAGATCGCAAAAATAACTTAATGCTTCAAAATTTTATTTATACTACGTTTATATTAGAATTCTTTTAATTAGTTTCACACAAATCGCCTCTGCGGCGAAATTATTCAAAGACACCACGAATACTGATGACAGGATCAATCCTGACCTGCTGGACATGGTGTGAAAAATTCCATTCTCAGCTACTATTTTAAAAAAAACTTGTAACTCAATGATGATTTAAGAGTAAATTGAAGACATTAAGCTGAGAGGCTTTTTTCATGAGCCCTAAATTTTATTACAAACCCAAGATTTCCTTAATCAACGAAAACGTTTGATGCAACTTGTTCCTTAATTGAAATAGTATTTTGCTAGAAATTACCATATCTAGAGAATTTCCTGTGCTTTAGAGCACAAAGGGTGTATTGTAGAATCAAATATCTTATGTCCAATTAATTTTTAGCATTGTGTATGAGCAGTGTAAGACACATTCACATGTTCTAACAAAGCTGAATACCGGTGGTCAATGATTTAGTTTACGTTAACTTCGTTTCTTCTGTCGTAATTTGATGAAATGTTCAATTTTTAGAAGAGACTATTCCAGTACTAATTTGCATTATCGAACCGTTAGTGATAACGTTGTTCCTAGTCATCCACGGGTTAGCTATCATTGAGTCAGCTCTATTATGTATCGCGCACAAGAAGATTTATTTTGTATCGTACCTGAAAAATTCCCAAAATTTTTCCAGTTCAAAGATTCTTTCATGTTAGTTCCCCTCCCCCAATTCCCCCTTTGTTCCACATTGTATTAAAAAAAATGGTAAATAAAAAAATTAACCCTATCACGATTAACCTATTTAAACCTCAATTAACACCAAACCCCAAAGTATCTCATTTTCTTCTTAGTCCGTACAAAACATTCACAAACACCAAATTCACGGTTTTCTGGCGTCGAGTGTTTTTCATTTCTCAAAGCAATTTGTTAATTTATTCGTTGCAAGTATGTTGCCCATTTCTCTACCGCACTCGATGCTTTCGATCAACAGTCAGAAACATGACATTCCAGAAATACTTCCTGGCTATCTCTACTTCATGTTTTTCGTGTCCGCGAATACAATTAACTATTAAAATTAACTTGCCTACCACCTGCCACGAGGAGCAGCACGCGTGAGAGGAGCGGCCGTTCAAATTTCAATATGAGCCCCTCGACACCCACACTCCCGCGTAAGGCACTACAGGTGATCGCAAGTTGATGTATATTTTAGACCAGTAATGAGGCAAAGTTTGAGTAGCAAGTAACTTTGCTCATTTGTCCCTGGAGGTACACACTTGGCAACTCCAGTTGCCTTAATGCACGTCTCTAACAAGTCAGCTAAGCAAACTCCACTAAGTGGTCCCTATCGAATAAAATGACGAAAGTTCCATTCTGAAGATCAATTGGGCTCTCCTGTGCACGAACTATATTAATTACAGAGATGCTCATTGCCGCAAAAGAGAAGTGTTTTGTGACATGCTTTTGTTCGACACCTTAAACTGGGTAATGATATCAGCTCTCACAGCGTTGTGTCGAGCGCTTCCCTTTTGTTATTGCATAAAACTGAGTACGTAAAGGAGAAGTCTGGATATTTTCCAAAAATTTATGGTTTGTTTTGTGTGAGGAATGTGCAGAGAATGAGCATCGTCTGATGATTTGCTTGAAAACGCAAAAAAGCTAAAAATGTGCATTATTTGTAAGTTGGCTTTCCACCAGTACCTTACTGTTCCTGTACACAAGCATATAGTAGAGGCAATAAAATGTGATCGAGCGAGTATCAGCCTGATGAAATCAAAATGTGCGATTGCAACAAAATAGTCCCGAACGCGGTATAATCCTGAAAATAACATTATGATAGTAATTTGTTTTTCATTGAACGACAGTCGTTGTAAACTACGACCGAGTTCATATTTCTACAGTTCTGGAATCATTTTTAGAGATGGAAGCTTCCATTTTGAAGCTTTTTTCGCGCTGGAAAGTAATATACCCTAACATCTTGGTCACGTGTTTGAAGCTCAAGGATAAAATTCGTAACTCACGTGTGCCGGTGAAGTTTGGTTGCCCCTTTGGACTGTGACAATGCTGCTGTTACACTGGTATAACTACAATGCCGGTGTACACTGCACAGGTATAGTAAAAGCGTATTACATGTCACGCTAGTACAGTACACCAATAAGGTACCAGTACTTCACGCTCGCCCCTTGACGACCAACTTACCAGTGCAGTACAATACATTGCAAGAAGGTGAATACACATTGTAGCCTTCAGCCAGACAAATGAGATGTGTCTGTCGGAAAACTTTCGCACTTCTCTTATTGATGGAAAAAAAAAGCCTAACTTCCTCACATGCAGTAGATGTTCAAATTAATGAAGCAGCTTGCCGTCCGCCTGCTCTACTGATTTAAATTTAAACATTTTTCGCACAAAATCACAAAGAAACTGTGATTTTTTTTCAAGGGAATACGTCTCAAGGAAAGAAGCGCTGGGAAGAATACAAGTTGACACACGCCCTTCATTTCAACGGCGACCCGTCACTCCTGTAATCAAGGCAGAGTCAGAAACTGATATTCTAGCTTTATCTTCATCACTGTGTGTTAAGAACGTTGCAGTTTTGATTCATTTTTGTTTTTTTCTAGCAAGGAATTTATAGGGACAGCACTCATGCTGTCAAAGTGACGACATATGCTTTATTTTTTTTTAAGAGCATGCAGTCCTGCGAGATGGAGGAAAATTATTTATATACGGGTACCTATTTGAGTATTCTACACAATATATACTTCTTCAATTTGGATTCTATAATCTAGCTTGAGATTATTTTTCCTATAGATTATAGTTATAATATTATTAGATTGAAGTAAGCATTCGGTCAAAAACTTCCCGCGTTTGACCGAACAAAACTGGCATGGAGCATTCAATTCGCCCCATGTGTAAGATGTTGCTCATTTATTTCCTCATTAAGCGTTAGATTGTTCAAATACTGAGCTCTTCTCATTTCTTGTATTAGCAAGTATTTCTGTTAATTTTGTCTCATACCCTTAAGTCTTCTCCGTCACACTTCATTTTCATTTGCAATTCTTTGTACAAATCGTTGCCTGAAATCTTCTTGTAGTCTTCTCCGTCTCTCTTCTTCATTTTCATTTTCAACTCTTTTTACAAATCATAGCTTTTGTCATCAAGTCTTCTCTATCTCTCTTCTCAAGGTTCAATTTTTAATCATTCCCGTCTTAATTATAGTTGTATTCCTAAACTTAAACCGCCCTCAAAGAAAAAAATAATGATCTTTTTGTCAAAAACCTAAAACTATTGATTAGAACTGCAACTTAGAAGTCTGAAACATACGCTCGATCGTCCGTTTTGCCTCTGTCTCTGGTGCCATGAACATGTTGCTGTTGTGTAATATTAACTATAGTCATCTAGGGATCAATATTACTTCTGTACAAAATTATTCCAATCTAGTCATCTTGCAATACCTTTTCCGCATATTTTTTTGCGTCTGATTTTGCTTGTGCTCTAGACTTACATTTTTATCATTATGTCTGTAAAAACTCTGCGCACTCTCAATCTGAAGATGATGTTCGTATGTTAGGAAAATCCTCAACCCTAGGTTCATTAAGAATCTAATCTCGTATAAATTCAGTAGGAAGATTCACTGGCATTTGGCGTCCCCTTCATTTCATTGCCCTGACTTCCAATAAAAGTTTATGAAGCTTCTTCCAGCCTTCTTCAAATCAGACCACAAAAAAGAAGCTAAAATGGGGAACGCCGCGAACTCGGACCTGAGGTCGCTCGGCGGAAGGGAGGTTTTGGGGCGACAGACCTCAGTACTGGCCGCATCTTTCTTCGCTTCAACGCAACCGCGCAAGCTGGACTGCTTATAGCATGCTGATTTGCTGAGACACCCGCCTTCAGGAATGGGTGGCTAATCACCACCGAGCTCTCCCCCTGGGACCCACCGTTCTGCAGCACTACGACGGTCACCATCGGCAGCCAGGACCGGCTTCACCACTTAAGCAGTAAGTCAGCGGTATTTGGAATGAAGTCGTGCTGAATGCCAGTGATTGCTTTGTGTAGCCTACGGTCATTTCAACACGGCCTGTAATCTAAAAGGGGAAAGGGCAGCTTACAATAATTCTTGCATTATTATTTTCTCCCAATAGATAGTGATTATTTTCTCCCAATAGATGGTGATTATTTTCTCCCAATAGATAGTGATTATTTTCTCCCAATAGATAGTGATTATTTTTCTCCCAATAGATAGTGATTATTTTTCTCCCAATAGATAGTGATTATTTTTCTCCCAATAGATAGTGATTATTTTTCTCCCAATAGATAGTGATTATTTTTCTCCCAATAGATAGTGATTATTTTCTCCCAATAGATAGTGATTATTTTCTCCCAATAGATAGTGATTATTTTCTCCCAATAGATAGTGATGATTTTCTCCCAATAGATAGTGATTATTTTCTCCCAATAGATAGTGATTATTTTCTCCCAATAGATAGTGATTATTTTCTCCCAAATTGATAGACCATTTAATTTTTCCTAATTACTGAATTTTAAACGTAGGTCGACTGTTCAAGTATTGCTGCTGAAGCAGTAAACTTCGTTGAGACAGGATTCGCATTCCTAGATTTCGGCCTCTTATTAACAATTAACATTCTTTCACAGCTGCTTTCCCTTAACGAAAAAGACGGGCAGCTCGAGGGCGGCACGACTCTCGGACCACAGTGGATCCGCAGTCCGTCTTTCGAGCGCGGACAGACTGCCTTGTCATCTGTCCCGCTAACACCAGCACGGACCTTGGGTCCGGAGTAACTTTTTTCGTGCTAGAACTTAACAAGTTTTGATGTAGTGGAAATACTACCAATATTACTTCGTTTCATTCCGAGCCCGTTTCTTCCTAGGCAGTTCCTGGAAAGATTTTTCGTTATCGTAACATCGAAACGTTACTTTTTATAAATAGACAGTGATGTAGAATTTGATAGACTGTGTGTTTTAGCAAATATGATAAGCTATTTTCTTTGTCTTTTAACGTGTGATGAACTAGAAAAATTCTCGAGATTAAGAAGTTAGAAAAGAAATGAAGACCGTATCGAGATGAGGAAATTATTAGTCTCGTTTTAAAAGATGAATTATTCATTATAACTTCCAAGAAAAGTTGTTACACTTTCAATTTACGTTAATTGACATAGGACATTAATTACGCAACCACTATTTTTTAGACTGCATATAACACAATTAACTGAAATGATAAAATGTGAATAATACTCTCTGAATGTCTATTTTTGATAATGATCAAGTACAATTTCGAGTTAATTGAACGAATTCATGAGACTACTCAAAAACTGCAGGACGATTTGGAAATGGGCCATAGGCAGTGATATATGCACACACACACACACACACACACACACACACACATATATATACTATGTGTGCGAGCGCATGGGCGCGATTGCACGCATGCTGGCATCTGTGTGCGTTTGTGCGTGCGTATATGAGTGTGTGTGTGATTGCGTGTGCGCATGCGCATGCCGTGTGTGTGTGTGTGTGTGTGTCTCATCCTTTTTGTAAAAAAAATTGAATTGGAATCGATGTCATAGTGCATTTTTTCAGACCTAAAATGAATTGAAATCTAGAGAAGCCAGAGCTGATTTTCTGTAGACAAGATCGTGCGCTCTATCCTCACCGCTACACTGCAGGTAGCGGCCTTGGGTGCGACAATTCGTTTGTATTACTACACCTCGTGCGCAGTATTGCCAAACTTGTGTGGGCAAGAAAAACATCCCCAAGCATTCCCTTTGCTAAGTTCATTCTTAGTTACTGTTTGTGCACGCAAGTACAAGAATAATTGTTTCGTAATTTAATTAACAAGAGTGCGCCTTCATAAATTGTTGGCGTTGTCCACTTAATAATAAAGCGAAGATAAAAGTTCTTGCAAATTCACCTAGAAAATAGCGAAACATTCTCGGTGACAGACTAATAAATGAAAATTAATCGCACTGTCTAAATGCTCTGTCTTCTTCAGCGAGAAGAAGAAACGCCGAAACAGTAATTCAGTTTTTCCTAATTTAAAATATTTCATTTACATTTTAAACAGAGTAAATTACACAATGAAGAAAATTAATTTTTCCGTCATAGTTCTGAAAAGAACTACGATCCAGGGAATACATTATAATTATTTATGTCTTCATGGCGAGATTAATTTGCAGCGTAACGTGTGTGGAACAGGAGCTGAAGTACAGTGTCACGCAGTCGAGCTTGTAGAAAATTTTTCAGTAGAGCTCCGAGAAAAAACCTCCCTAAAATTTTTGGCAGCGACTCATTAAAATATTCGCTATCATTGAAACCAGGACGAGGCTCATCCTCACCCTCTTCTTCTGAGTATAAAGACATCCATTAAAAAAATCAGAGCACCAGAAAATTTTAGAAGCACCACTTCACACTCAAGTCAGAGACCGCATGCAGAATTCTGGCAAGATTATAATTGTCGAAGGCCAGAGGAGAATTGGCCATACAAAGATACATCTGTTAAAAATCTTCGTTCAGGAGGGCAAAAAATACCGAACGAGGTAATGCTAACTTCATTTACTTCTGTAATGTAGAGCGTCTAGGGCTTGCCAGATGTGGAATTCAGCAAGAAAATCGCACGATCTCACTTTTTTTTTTTAATGGTGTGCTTATCTTGTTCAAGAGGTATCGTCTTATTTCACCGGCTTTTGTCGTTATCTTAGGTCGCTCAGAGAGATGAAGATTTAGTGTTTCTTGAACTCCACAGCTTACAAAATTCAGATATTCTTCAATGAAAAATGTTCACTCCCGTCCTGCCCGCACGACTAGTTTTATCGGAGCTGCAACACTGGATTATAATTCATGAAAATTGCCCTCATTTCAGTGGATCTAAACTTGAAAAATGATACACAATACACTGACTAAAGAGCTTCAAAGGCTCTGAAGATATTCCGCGGATTGTTTGACAATCCGTATACGAGAGTGGAAATTAGTGAACATTGTGGTCGAAGTCAACTGACGCGTTCGTATGTGAGTTCACTCAAATGCTAATTCAAGAGACTGTTAGTTCTATGCTAACAGACCAAATCAATTGAACTGATGTTTTTAATACATAAATTAAATGCATAAGTTTTTTGTACCTTTTATGCGTATCATCAAGTAGTTTTCTTCACTCAAACATTGAAAGAAAAATAAATCTTTCTTACTCGCTCAGTTTTAAAATTTTTCTGCGAAAAAGATTCGATTGATTGCTTACCCCATTTTCAAAAAGCAGTTACAATTTATGATTTTATTTTAATGCTAAATTTTGCTAGTTTTTCCCAGTATTTTGTGCGGTCTCATTCTCTAATGTTGTCACATTCTCCAACAATTTTATTTCAGTACTTCACACCTATATGCTAATTGGAATGAGATGTTCACCGGAGAGGCAAGATGAGCAGTGAAAGCTGAAGACCTCGTCAAGTCTGCGATGGAGCCAAACACAGAACATTTCTAACGGTTGAAATAAAAAAATATCAAGTAATTTGTATAAATGAAAATATTATATGCATACGTGTAGTATACGCATGGCATGTTCAATTTTTATTAGCAAGTGAAAGACTTTTTTAAGTACAGAAGAAAAAAATTAAGTTTTAATTATTGTGACAACCTGTGAAGTATAATTGCTAAATATCATCACTCATATATATACATATATATCCATATCATCACTCATCTTCATGTCATTTATTGCTGAATATTTCTGAAAATGTTTTAGAATATGATTTCCATTTTTATGCCTAAATTTTAAGAAAATTGGGTTACATTCGTCAAGCAAGCTTCACAAGTGTAGAAATCAGTGTTTGTTTGCGAAATCGCAACTGGTTGTGGTATGTTGCCAATTCCTTGGAGCTTCTACTCGTATTAAATAGCTTCTTGATCTCAGACTTCACCACACTCAAGCATTCTTCAATTGGATCCTGGGGAGCACAGTCAGGTGACAGTCTCGAGGGACGAACTCCATTAAATTCTTCTTCGTGTGTCATGCTTTGCTACGAGACGTAGACCGGAGCATTTTCGCAAACAGTGGCAATGTTAGTCATTTGCTTGTGCTCTCAATGCAGATGAGATCTCAGCCAGTGACAACAATCATGTTTTCTTAATGGTCCTCTTCGTCTTTCCTGAAAAACTTACCCAGTTTGGTTAATGCCCAGCATCTCATTAACATTTTTCCTTTCGATGTAGGCGCTGTGATTGAACAACGGACAAACGACACTTTTTCTCGATCTTCCGAACGATCGCTGCGTGGAGAGATTATTTCCGGATAGATTACAGTTTTCCCTTGTCCATTGGAAAGTATCATTGAACAGACATTCTGCTCCCACTATGTAATTTATTTTCCAAAGTTCATTGCACATGGTTGTGGTTGAATGAATGAAATTGTAATTATACATGATTGTAAATTTTCGTTGTTTTCAAGGAAACAATGAAACCTCTTGATTTTTTTTTTTTTTGCTTTATCATTTCTGAACAAGTCAGCAAGTCTGCCTCAACGTTTCTTAACATTTTATCAGTGAACTCATGGGCTACTTTCAAATTTCTCGAGACACCTCGTTTTTTCGGTGGTTTTTGTTCGTTTTATATCCTCATCCATCCGTATGCGGTTTTCAAACGAGCCCCGTTTGCACAGGTTACTGCATCCTTAGCTTCATCTTTCAGTTCTGTTCTGTTCATCCGGGCTTGTTCTCGATGAATTTTTGTATTTTCCTCTACTTCAATCCAAAACTGAACCCCAGGAAATTTTTTTGCTTGTCACTTGCATCTGAATTCGAAAGCGATTCATCGAGATCCATCGCCCAGGGAGAGATGATCCCAATGAACCCAGAATAAAAATTTCAAGTGTTTAGGAAGATATCTACTCTTTTTCTGTATATTTTTACTCAACGTAGCACAAATTATGATTTTCAACATGTAATAGAAACGGACGTTCCTAATTCATACAGCAGCAATTTGATACGAAATTTATGTATTTCAAATCTGAATATTTTAATCTATTTGAAATTCAGTTAGAATAACTTCAAATTGAGTTTGATTTATTTAAGCGTGAGTTTATCAATTTGTAGGTGGGTTTAATTAATTTCAACTTGATGTTGATTTATATCAATTTAATTTTGATTAATATAAATTTAATATTGATTAATATAAATTTAATTCTGATTAATATCAATTTAATTTTGATCAACGTGAATTTTAGTTTAAACAATTTATTTTTGAGTTTGATCGATTCAAAATCGAATTTGATTAAATTGAACCTCTGTTGTATTTATTCGAACCTAACTTTTACTAATTTGAACTTGAGTTTGATTAATTTGAAGCTAAAATGATGTAGACCTTGGTTTCATTTCTGCAGCTGATTTTAAAGCGTGATGTAAAAATGAAAATCCTAAAGAGAAGATGCTTTACGAACATAAATCTATTTACTTAAGATATATGTTCAAAAGTGCAAACGTTAAAAGAAGCGAAAAGTTGGCTCTCGCTTCACAGGCTCTGATCAATGCAGAAATTTTGTTCCTACTGATTAACGATTTTATGATTTCATAATCTAGAATGTAGGACGCATAACTTAAAGTGTGTTACAACCATTTTAAATGTATACATTTAACGAGTAAACATTTAGGCCACATTTGAACGTCTCAAAAAAGTGAGCAGCAGTTTAATTTTTTTTTATCATGTTACTCGTTTTCGTTCACTAGTCAAATGAGAAGCGTGTGGGGTGACAGAGCGCACAGAGACGTGTGGCTGCCGGTGAGCGGGTCTTCAAAAATGGTTCAATACTTCTAGATAAAGTAATTCACGAGACGCAGGTTCGAGAAGTAGGTGAACCTCTTGCATGTATCGTGGCGCAAATGAATAGGCCACTTAAGGGAAATAAGAGACATGTATCTCTTTTGATAAAATATTATGAATTTCAAGCGACAAAGTAAACTCTATGGCCTCCTTCAGATTTCCGATTCTTTGAAAAATTAAATTGCGCCATGCAGTCTTGTATGTAATACACAATTCGAACAACACACGATTTGAATAACAATCAGGAGATCGTTGCCTCTTTTGAAGTTCTTTGCCAATTGCATAAAAGCTGGAAATAATGTCTATCTCCTTAGAATCATTAATTTTGTCCCTGCATATTCGTTCAATGAAACATAAAATTTCACATTTTTCCGATATTAATATCATTCAATGCTTGCCGTTTTGCAAGGAATGCGTAAATATTTGCGGCATCCGTTTCCCGTAGATTTGAATGGTCAGAGCCTGTTGTATAGTCAGCGTTATTCAGAGGGAAGCTACCTTTTGTTGTCGAGCAAAGGCAGACAATGCTCATTTCAAATCCCATTCTTTGCGCTAGAGTTCGAGCAGCGGCGCCGCTCGGGGAACGATGCTCTATTATTGGAATGCTTGCGGTTGACGACAAAAACTTCATGGAATTTGAAACCATCATTCGCATATTGACTATCGAGATTCGATGCATTGCAACACCTTCTCTTTTTCGATCACGCTAAAATCACAGCAGAGGCTGGATAAAGCGACAAAGATGACCAAACAGGCTTGTTGTTTGATTTCAGCCGGATAAAAAGTGCGAGCGAAACCTAATGGCCGCGAAATGCAGGCCTTTCTTCAAAGATCTGGGGGAAGCGAAAATAATGAACTGCTCTTGCTTCCAACCCCTCAGAAAATGTGAATCTTGATACGAATACATCTCTTTCGTGTTGATCACATGGAACGAAAACGATTGAACACAAAGTGATGCATAGGTTTCACAAAGCAATCATGCAAATAGCTGATACAGGAAAGAGCTCATAAATTATTTACAATTGCATAAGTTTCCTTGAAAACTCGATTTTTGATGAAGCATGAGTAAATGATTAGGGGAAAGAAAACAAATTAATACTTTTACCAAGGCTCAAAAATTCAAACGTATGAAACAGTAAAATCCTTACCAGTGTCTTATATCATGTCTATATTTATGACATTACTTGGAATGCGAATATAGATTTTACACAGTTACTTTCACTGTAAGTTATTACGTTTCATAATTTACACTTCAAAACCATGCGAAAAATATTAACATTACCCTAAAAATTTTCCCCATTAATTTGAACGCACATGAACCAAATGAGTGAACAGTTGTATTCATAAGAACTCCGACAAATATCCCTGTAGGCCATCAGAACATTTGGGCCTAGTGTTCCCAGCAGGGCTGTGAACACACACTGCTGGTGCTGTACAGTGCAGCATGTCTGAGGCTTTCTATTGAAAGCGCCGACCGGTGCTGCCTGTAGAGAACCATTCTTAACCTTTCCTCCATCATTGACCCCCTCGGCTTTATGTATTAAATACATAAGGCCGAAATTTACCTCACAAGTAGTAGTAGTAGTAGTAGTAATAGTAGTAGAGAGCTTGCTAGCGCTTCAGAGGGAACATCTAAATTTTTAAATTTACCTCAACCAGGAGTAAATTTACCCCTGGTTGAGAACCTCTGCTGTAGAGGCTCAAGCGTCAGTGTACGAGCGCTGTGGAGAAGGGCGCGAGCATCGCTCTAAGAGCTGTAGGAGATCCTGCCCCTCTAGGGTGCAGGGGCTTGAAAAAAATGCGACCGTCCGTCTCAGGTCAGCTTCTTTGTCAAGGTTTGCAATGTAAATCTGTTGGGCCAATAACCGAGCAGCCATATTTATGGACGAATATCAAAGCCTGTGGATAATTCAAATGGACTCTGAATCATAAAAATTAGTTGAACTGACAATCCTGCGCTCAGTTTACTGCCAATGAATGATAGTTTAGTCATCAAGTTGGCGGGTTCGAAAGCTCACCTAACCGAATTTGATTGTGACGAACACTTACTATCAAAGAAATATGACTTGCGACTCCTGAGATATTCACACTGAGATAAATTTAGAATGGCTAATGAAAGATTTATTACTATTTAAATGAATGGATAATAAATTCTGCCGATGCGCAATTTCTAGCTATTTGTGAGGAAACACGAGTTTTCAACTGAACTCAGGGAGTTAGATCATAACGACATGAACTACAAAACGATGCAGTTGTTACATGAACTACAAAACGAAGCAGTTGTTACATGAACTACAAAAAACGCTACCAATCAATAGAAATATTCCAAAGGGTTGCAAGGGACTCACAATATGGTCTCCATTCTGAAAAGTATGAAATCCGCTTCAAATGGGCTGTGCTTTCAAAATTCATTATGGGAAATACTTTAACCCTAATTATCCTCCAAAACACGCTAGCATAGCGATGGTCAATTCATCACAATGCATCATTTCACTTAAGAAATAGGCAACGTTCATGTGATGGATTGGTCTCACGGCGCGGTGTCGTTTACAGCATCGATATTAAGTTTGCTAAGCAGCATTAATATTGACTGTGCTGAACTCGGTCTCTACAACCAATATAGATTATTATGAAGCCATCTTTTCACACTGGGGTATTCATCAGTTCAAATGATCGTAAACAATTTTTCAACACTTTTCTTGTTACTACTCACGTTTTGAAAAGTGAAGAGAAAGGAAATTTCTTATTTGTATTGAGAAGCATTACTTCATTCCCTGACCCACCAAATCCATGATGAATATAGTCATTCATTCAGTCTTGTTCATTAAAACAGATGTGTCGACTCGCTAATGAAATTATAAATTCATTGAAGTCTTGCCTTCAGAGCATCGGATTATCGAGCTCAGGATTCACTGAGATCAAGTCGACGGCTTTCATCGGAAGCGATACGCATGCCGACTTATGCCTTTGGCAGTGAGCTAATTTACTTCGCCCTATTTGCATATTTTAATCAGAGAAATTTATTCATTTTCAACGGAGGATGGAAGGAATTAGTTACTCAATAATTGTTTTGTGTACGCAGCTCATTTTGACATTCCCTAAAAGCATATTAATTTATTTAAAAAGATTTTCTCTTAACGATTTCACAGGTGAACATATGAAGCGGCCACTTCATTTTTAGCATTTGGAATCAAAGTCCTGATGCAATCAGCGTCATCCTCAAAACCACGTTACAACGAGCAGATTGAGAATTTATTTAATGGAATGGTAATGCACTACGTTCCCATAGGCCAAAGGTTTAACTGAATTCAATCCCAAGGACGGTTTTACAGCGCTGAAATTGTGTTGGAGATGAACCGTTAGTGATTTCAGTGAGTTTGTGAACTTAGTGAGTTTGTGAATACACGAAATGACCAACAATATTTAAGACTTAAAGAAAAAGAAAAAAATCATCAGATTTCAGAGGTAATTATATTCCTCCCATAAATTCCATCGACTGCCCATTTTTTAAAGAGGACTTTTTCACCACATGAAACGTGAAGAGTCCATATTACTTTTTCGATCGCTTGAACATGTGGTCAAATGAGATTCATCCAGATGTACAAAATTTTCATCAAATAACCGTTCGACGCATAAAATTCTCGGAGTGTAGTTCTGTTCCATTTTGATCATTCAAAGTATAGTGTAGTTTCCGCTGGTGTAGCAAACTTGCATGAGTCATTACAACATTTTCTCCTTCGTGATATTGTAGCCATAGCTGATGTCATTCTAACTACCGCGTTATTACGAATCACAATCTGGAAAGAAGAAACTCAATTCTGGAAGCCAAAACTATTAGCATTGCATAACAATTTTGATATTCACATTTATAAAAACTTTGTTGTGACGTAAATCAGTTCAGAATCTTGCCGTGAATGAGCTGATCCACAGAAGTTACCCACTTCTTCAACTAACAAAATAAATGCTATACAAAACTAACGCACAAAATGCAATTGAACGAAAAACTTCCTCGCAAAAGAATCACAACCTAACAGCAGTGAACTATAATTAAACTGCACTGCAGGTTAAAAATTAATTGCCTTGCATTTCCGTCGGCGATGCAGAGGAAAATAAAAGTATCCCAGATGTTGAAAATACACAACATGCCCATGAAGATAAGTGAAAAATAATATCTGTACATTAAGACGAGTAAAAATACATCAAGCATCCTGCAAAAGATGAGGAGGAGTAGGAAACTAATATTTACAGAAAATTACAACAAAATGGAATATGGTGATAGCGTGCAACTGTGATGCGGGAAAGCAAATCGGAAACCATATTTTGGATTAAGCACCCCACTTCCACACTTCCTTTTGGTAACTTTTGATGCCTTTACCACTCAACCTTTACCTTAACCGTGCCCAAGGGCAATTTCACTGCCTAATTAGATTGAGGCAATTTTGAAACGTAATCATTGCATGCCGTTTCGCGATTCCGTTTTTAATGTGGTTACTTCACTTCCACTGGATTGGCCCCTCCTACTGATTTCCTATTAGAACTCTAAAAGCCGAAGGGCTCTCCTTTGGCATAAAATAAAGTGAGTACGTGACGAATTTTGCCCCATAATCGAAGATAACGGGATCTTATCCAGATAAGCCCCGCCACTAATACAACACATAACTTTCGAAATAATGCACCTATCGACTTCAAATTACTCTCATACGAAAGAATATTTCAATCTTTGGTTTGAGAGTAATTTGAAGTCGATAGGTACATTATTTCGAAAGTTACAAGTGGGTGAACTTATGTGTTGCATTAGTGGCGGGGCTTATCTGGAAAAGATCCAATAATGGAGTGTGACCTACTCATTGACTCCCTTGAACTAAAATGGTTTACTTACCCTTAGGCCGATTCAGTCGGAAAATTAAACCCCAGCTGCTCCATGAACGATTGTTACTAGTTCTTATAAATGTTATCGTCTTCTCAAGAAGCGCAAAGAAAATTAAATATAATTCTTCGTTCTTATTCTCTCTGGTAATATTTTTTGGCTGAAATCAAATGTTTATTCTGTTGTTGTGCTTTCAAAACTTAATAAAACTAGGTTAATTTAAGGATCGTTGATGTATTGGTATTTTTCTCTTACAGTTGTGTTGGTCCATTCGCGTTCTCATCTTGTTCTAACAATAGACATCTCACAAAAATGCATTTCCAGTTCGTTACCGAAAAGTAACTTGCCACAGAATAATAAAAACTTAAGCCCATGGGATTGAAATACCCTCAAGGTGTTTTAAGTTTTGCAGAATGATTGAAGCTATAGTTCATTGCGTGTATTGCGATAAGTTGTTGTGGGAACTCGTTTCTATTGTGTTTTCCTACTCCATTCATGGCTTCATTTACTGCTTTCAGTCCATAAATTTTATGCAAACTCTCTGTATTGTACCCTCTTCGCGATTGGACCTGTGCACAGTAGAGTTTAGTGATGCATCCCATTGATCTATTTTACAAGCAGATCTTCAACCGAGCGCCAACTTTACTGTCGGTTGCATCTATGTTCACGAAATTTTTATAATAAGGGAGTCAGTCAAAGATTTGACCGGAATTTGTATTTTTTAATGCTACGATTTAACACTGGATACTCGGTCTCTACAGTAATCTCTCACAATTTAATTTTCTATTTTACTTTTTGGCTTACAACACAAACATTTCTTTTAAAACAAACATTTGACATGAACTTGAAATGCAGACTTCCATATAAGACTTCGAGCTAACGATGCCTCCCGACTTACTGAACCATTCCGTCCTCGATTTAAGAAATTGACCATTGGAGGCAGATAGTTAATTAATTCTATTGAGCCATCCGCCAAAGTTTGACAAAAGCCTGATGAGCCGAGAGACATGAGAGACAAGGTGACGATAGACTTGGTCGCGAGGAGGCCACGTTTTTGTCTCTCTGAGACTCCCCATAGCTTAGTGAGCCGCTAACGAAAGTTTCCGGACATGAAGTGCATTCGATTATGTCTTTTGTGCAGCTAGCAGTACCTGCAGAACTGAAATTTAATCCAAAATTAGTTTACCAAATAAGTCCTATCATTTTAGAAACATCACAATAGTGAATGAGTTCAATTTTAAGGCGAGGCAATTTTTTATGTATTTGTGGTATGTTTATAAATAACCCAAGATAGAACTCTCAAGTTTTTGTCAAGCGATAGAAAATATATTCAACAAAAATCGGTTTTCGACTTCACGTAGGACATCTTTACTTGCTATTCTATATAATAACATTACTCTTTAACACAGCGAGCAATTATGTTCATGTAAAAATCTTTCATTAGATAAAAAGAAGAACCAATATAAAAGGGAACATTTTTTTGATAACAAACGTTTCGGAATCTCCGATTCCATACTGAATGCACATTAATTCTTTCATTATATGTAATTGCTGCAGATCAAACATAGCTCATTCCAACGTAGAAAAATGACTGATTTGAAGACTTCACCCGATTACAGTATACTATTTTAAGCTCAAAAACGTGAGCTTTGCGTATCGTGGCGTCCAGTATATTGAACCCGTAATTCATAGGATGTTTGTGTTGCGAGATTCTCCAGCTCATCTGAATACCCAAAACCTCGTGAGCCTGACGCAAATACTCTGTAAGTACGGAGTACTTTTAATATGGTTGGTCAGTGTAAATACCTATATCATGTTGAGACTTGGAAACAAATACGTAAATCAACATAAATGGAATTTATAATGTTATTGAAGGGGCATAGAATTTATAAGCAGAATTCATTTCCACGAATACCAGTTAGCAGTGTTGATTTTTGTACTTGTTTCCAAGTCTCAATATGAAATAGGTATTTACATTGACCAACCATATTAGAAGTACTCCGTGCTTCCGGAGTATTTGCCGCAGGCTCACAAGGTTTTGGGTATTCAGAAAAGATTCATTCATGAACCTAATTAGAAAAATTCTTGTGCTGTTTAATCACAACTGATTTTTTCTCGTAAATTTTTTTGCTAAATATTTATTATTAGCGAAAATATTGACCTTCGATGGCGAATTTACTTTTGAAGTGACTGCAATGATTAATTTAGGGAAAATAAACATAAATTTGTGTTTCTGTAATACATAAAGGTCAAATCTAAAACAGCGGTATTTTTTGACGGTACCAAATTCTGGAATTCCATGTTGGGCGATGTTTGTCATGCCCCCAGCCATTTAACTCTCAAAATAAAGTTGAATTTCATATATCTTTGAAATTTCCCAGTACGAGAAAAATCAACAAATATAAAAATAACGAAAGCGAAACAATGATGGTGAAAAAACCTCGCGGGATATGCCATTTCTCTTTCGTGAATAATGTGGAGAAAAAATCTAAATATAAAGCTACCTGCACGGTTACATTTTTGACTGAAGAAGTTCATTGATTGAAATTTTAGCTGTACTTATTCTCAGTTTGAAATTAGCGCACAGTCTTAACTGCCTAACTGATTACAAATTCTTTCATTCTAAACTTCAAAATCATCTTACTTTTGATTAGATGGCATAGAAGCCTCGACGCGTAAATCATCATACTTATATAAAAAAATGCATGGCGTCTCCTTGAAATGATAAATAAATAAATCATATAATTTTTGTGCGCAATTTCTCCTATGTCATTACCATAGGAATCTCAATTAAAAATTCGTTAAATTGGTTTGCCCGTCATGCACGAGTTTCACCAGTGTACAAGTACAAGAACATTTATATCAAAGGTTTTATTAAAATAGAAATATTTGTTCGTCTTCCACATCTTGAGATTTATTTTAAAATACTATCGAATCCAGTCATTATTGACGGATCGTGTACACTGTTCAGATATAAGCCATAGAGACCATGAAAATAGAAGTCAGCGGTAAAATAGCTTGAAACCAAATGCAAAAAAATTAAAACCAGCACCAAAAAAGACAGAAATCATCAACAAAGCACACAGAAACAAGTAGAAAACTTTCTCAGTGTTCAGATGTGCTACATTAGTCAAACTGCAGAATACGCTGCGTACCACGCTTCCATCAAAAATTCCATCTCATTCACATATTAACACAGTCTCCTCATTAATGATTCAAATTTGCTTGCGCGTTGTCAACAATGCCACTAACAAACAGCTTTAATTTGAAAGTTTTCAGGATATTCTTGAAAACTTCATCCAGTTTAATCACGAAATGTAAATATGGAGGAAATTTTTACCAAACTATTAAAAACGATTCATTTTTGGCACAAGAGCAGCTATGCTTTCCGAAAGATATGAAATGACCGTCAAAAGCCTAGTTGATGGCAGAAACACGTACCGCAACAATATCTGCATCAACTGGCAGATCACAGAGCTATTATAAGACGTATTTTTATATTTTTGTAAAGTACTGCAGATTTCTGATAGAAAGAAAATTATAGCGCTTTGAATCTATAGCTAAACAGGGTTGGAATAGAAGGCAAATATTGTTTATCGACAAACTCTGCGAGCCAGTGGTATGTCGAAGATTTCAAAGGGCCTTCCTCAATACGGTTTAATTAATTCTGTGTCTTTTATAAATTAATAATCCAGTATGTCTAGTATGTATACCTGTAGCGTAATGACATAAGTCTAAACAAATAAAACAAGCCGGCAAATAAAATCGGCGGTGAAAAAGAATAGAATCCATCAGCAAAACAGACAAAAACTAGCAGAAAAACAAACAGGAACTTGCTGTAAAACATAGACCAGCAAGAAAACGAATAGAAATCAACAGTAAAATAGACTTAAGCAGCAAAGCAGAGACCTAAGGAGAAAAAACTCAAAGAATAGATAACTTTGGTGTACAGTACAGTACCTCACGTCCTCTGCTCGACCTCAGGTGAAGAACCTCAAATTCTAAAATGGACTTACTGTATGTTTGAAGAAACATAAATGAATGTTTAAATCGTATCACAAAGGGGAACCCACAGTCTCTTATGTCCTTTACTCGACCTCAGGTCGAAAAGCTCAAATAATAAGAAAGATTGAGTGGGTGTTTGACGAAACATGAATGAATGTTTAAATCGCGTTTAAAAAGCTGAATTCCGATCAGCCCGTGATAGACAGGGCGGGAAAAGAAAAGGCTGGGTGGCGAAAAGATTATTTCATTTTCTAATGGTAATAAAATTTTTCAGTGTTTCACTGGAAGAGACCCTAAGTGTGATAACTTCAGAACAGACCCTAATGTTGATCAAGTGGATGAATTGTACACCCGCAGTGAACCTAGTCTCATAAATGAGTTTTAAAAATGATTTTCCAATACATGACCTGAATGAATATCAATTACCCGCGTCAAACAGGAGATTCTAGGCAAACCGAGTGAACCTTTTAGCAAGGGAAACATTTTAGCAAGCCCATCCAACTCAGCCATCCGAAATCATGCTTTGGAATGCGACACAGCAGTCAAGAAAAATAGTTTCAAAGTCATAGCCAGGGCAAAGTTGTGCTCGGAATTGCGGATTTTAGAGTCTCTGTTCATTTTTAAAACGAAACCCGTTTTAAAAAATCATCTTAGCTCATTTCCTTTATCCCTAGTCAATAAGTAATATCATACATTTTTATTTTTTTTTTTAATTTGTTTTCTTTTTGTATTTTACAGATGACTTTTTGTTCGAATTTGTATTGCTGATGATGAGCAAAGGCTCGAAATGTCCATTTTTTACGAGTCATTTTAAGGAAAAATGTCTTATCCCATTTTCCTGGTTCTCTCTTTTTTATTGAAGAGTGAACTTTTTCAATGTGCACCATACATGTTGCCTTTTAAGGACGTAAGTGAAAGGGCAGTGATCAAACGAGGGAAAATAGGATGATGGAATATCGTGTGATAAAATGTTACCCTATGATTGGTAGGACGCCCTCGAGTATGTGATGTAAATTTCTTGTACGAATACGAAGACAATGTTCTCTCCCTTTAAACCAAATTTAATATTTGTGAAACATCGATGAGAAACTTCGCTGTCTTAGGACGTGGGTATGTAACAAAATTTTATCTAATGGTAAATCATTTTACAGCAGTAGACAATATTTCTTGCTCACTGGTCTATTGGAGTAACTTTATTGATTCATTTTCAAAGATATGATGGTTTACTTGGCTGTGCTGCTCTTGTAAATAAAATTATTTCCCATTTAAACTAATGCTTTTTTGGACAATGTATCGTAACTAATCTCTATATTAGGTTCAGTGAAGGTTTCAGCAGCAATAAAGTGTTTCAACTCGAGATAGTTTTTGTTCTCTTTCTCTGGATTGCTTCAAAGACGGCAATTTGAATCCAGAAAGCAAAGACGGCAGATGTTTATTCGACAATTTCTGAATACTCAGAAGTCAAGTACGTTAATTTTTCTTATATACATACATTATTTAACTTATTAAGCTATTGCTGTAAAACGTTCAACTATATGCAAAAGCTTTACGTATCGTTTTCATGGGAACGTAAAAATTTCAATCTTATTTACAATCTAATTGCGTAAGAGGCAGACTTCAGAAGAAGCGGATGGACGCAAGCAACAGACACCCAGCGTAATACCAATACCACTTTTTGTCGGAGAGTAGCAGTTTGAGTCCAAAATGACAGTAATAAGTCGCACTTTTAATGCAGTTGGCAGCATTGGCCGGTCCCCGCCAACACAGCTAATGTCGCACGACGACTGAGAGGCAAGGTTTCAGACAGCCCAATTTGTGCCGAAAGAAGAGCAAGGCTTGCTGATCTCGGCAATGACGGCCATAAACAAAGCTTGTTAAAATTATGATGAAACTTTAGGCCGCTTCTGACGTTGCAGCAAAAGCTCAAATCTCGCCGTGAAATTCCCTTTCCCCAAGCTAAAAGGCTTCGTGTTTTTTCCCACACAAACTGAACAAAAGTTGTTTAGGAAATCCAAGAGCCGTGTTACAAAATTATGATAATTTTAAAAGAGTCGTTGAAATTACTTTGCAACAAGTGCAAATCCAACTTGGATGGTTTTTAAATCAAATTGAACGAGTATATTTTGGAACTTGATTTGATATTGATAACAAATGGCAAAAAAAAACTTTTGTATCATCCAATCAGCGTAGAAGCCTGCCTGTGAAACTTTACAAAACACACTCATTAATTTGATTTCGTTTCAATTGATACAACGCTTTACATCGGACTTTTTCGTCATAATTACGCTGGCATTTGCCAAACGAGCTGGTAATAAAAAGTAGACTTTGTATGGCGTCGAATATGACACCCGCTGGAGAGGCGGCACCTCGACAAATGCTCGTCCCAGTCTAACTTTTTCGCCGCCTGCATGCGTGTTTTTCGCCGCCGAAGCTATTTAATCGCTTGAATCATTTAGACGGCAAAAAACATGCATGCAGGCGGCGAAAAAGTTAGACTGGGGTGTAATGGTCAAAACTTCCTTTCACAGCCCGAAGAAGAGGATTTAGTGACCAAAATATTTTTAGCTAAAAGTAAACAATACTAAGAATGATATAGCGAGCCTTCAAGCTGGACTCCAACCTCTCTGAACTATTAAAAACTGCTATAAAACAATTTTTTTAATATACATTTCTATAATATTTGAATGCGCTTTAAACTATTATTTATTTTGAATGTAATCCTATCCATAATTTAGGAACCAATAACTTTTAGTTTTAATGAAAATACTCTTAGAACGTTATAATGAGAAATTGCTCATGGCCTCCGATAGCAACGCCTGGAAATTAGTTGGGCACGTGTCTCGTTGTAGTTAGTAATTCTAAACAACTGCAGTAGACACGCTTCTTAGTTAATTCTTAAATGAGCCCTTTAATCCGTGAGTGCTAGCAGTGATGCATGGTTACTAATTTACACGAACGAAATCTATTGATAATGCCATTGTGAATTATTACATTAATATGTAGCTGCATACGCGTAAGTGTGTTTGGTTGTATCCCAGGAATTTGGTGAAAAATGTATTTCAGGTCTTTTTTCATGTTTTTTAATTGTTTTCATTCGTATGACTGTATTTGATACTTCATCTTGTCACAAAACAGAAATACTTGCGAAGAGTATTAGGTTCATTATCAAACAGTAAATTTTAATCAGTGATTTTTCCACTGTTATCAAGAAACGCCGGTGACGGGAAACTACTACGTACACCTTGGATTTCACGCCAGTCCGACGGTCCTTCAATGGAAGCATGAGCTGCTGGAGGATCCTAGACTCTTGTCCTCATGAACATTGAGCACGATAAGCGGGAGTGCAGGTGAGTGAGCATAGAGCGAGCAGCTGCATGAAGCAGAGAATTTTCAGTTCGGTTCCCACATACTTATGGTGTGTTGTTTTTAGCAAGGTAATTCTTTATTCTTGGTGTGCCGCTTGTTTTGGCAATCTCGGGACACGAGTCTATGCACAAAGGGTTCTATTGGTATCTCTATTTTTCCCCCATGTTTGTTTTTCAGCTATTACCTAAGGGAGAGTTGGAGTGCAAGTTCAATGCGAAAATCGATTTCTCCTATACCTTCTCTTAATAGCTTTATATGTTTTCTTCACTCACCAGAGGAGCTGCCAACTGTGATCAATGTTTTACGCCTTCGTGAGGTACTGGGCCAAGATCCTTCTTTCCCAAAAAGGAGCGTTCTGCTCCTTTTTAGAAAGAAAGAAATTGAGAAATTTAGAAAGAAACTGTATGTAAACACAACGTGCATTTCTTGGAGGATGATGATTGAATGCAACAGTGCAAATTATTTCCTATAAATTAGAAAATATCCCTGTTAACGTACATCAATGAACTGAGTCTGCTAGTGCTGTAATATGTTGATTTCTGCTGCTTGTATTGTCAAATTAAACTCAGATGTACGGAATTCTGAGCTGGTTTCGTTTGGGTTTTTTCTAAAATAAATGTTTTTATGTTTTTGGGAAAGCTGAATTTTAGACAAGATTTCACTTTCATAGAAAGCAAGCATAAAGTTACATTGTTGCAGTGATGTATACAGGAAAGTTATTTCTACTTGGAACCAGTCCATGATACTCTTTTGACTTCGTTGATTTATTTCGAGCACGCGAGTTGGAGATAGGTGGAGATTGAACAGTGTTGATTCCACCATTCATTATTTGCTCTCCAGTTGTTGTTCCTGAAAGTAAGCGATAATACTAAGAAACATATCGAATAAAAGTTCAGTAAAACAGACCAACTTAGCATTAGAATCTAATACGAAATTAATATCCTCCAACTTCATTAGCATAATCAAGAGTTATTAAGGCATAAATACTAATCATGCATTAGAAATTTTAGAAATGGACATAGGTAATCAGACCTCTACTAGAGTGCGTAGGAGTAAGCCATAACGTTGCCGAGTGCAAGAGAGCTAACAGAAGAGACCATTTTTCATGGACTACAAAACACTTGCAATCCATGCACAAGAGGTGCTCCCCACAGAATCAGTAAGTTCAGAGAATGTCAGAGAAAGCATGAAAACTGACAGAAGCAAACTGAGCTCGACAGATAAAATCCTGAAGGTCAATTTGTAGCTGAGTAAACTTGTCCGAACTAAGAAACCAACGCCATCTTATAACTTTAGAGGATAATTTATAGTCCATGGACTTGAAATGTACATACCAAAAATTTACCTGCTCACACTAGCTAATCCAAAACTGACAAGGTCATTGACTGGTTACCGCATCCGAGGTATGTAATATTAGATAATGAGACTATAGATGACCGAAACATCTCTTCATGATTTTGCATCGTTAAAAAAGAATAGGTAAATCAATTAAGTGTAGATGTTCAAATGTATTCGTTAGTTTACAATTCTCTTACGCTAGGTGTTCTCCCAAGAGATAGGATAAAACTAGTAGTGAGCAGAATATGCGCATGTTCTGCTTACTACCCGATTAAAAGTGAATAGTTAAATGTTCTCGAGAATTCAATAATAAGCTAATAAAAGGCTTTTATCTCATAGAACTCATCCAAAGCCTCTTATCCGTTAGAATTCATCCAGTAACAATGAAGCAAATTCAATGATGCTTATCTGTTTTTAACATCAGTTTTTCACAACAAATTCATGAACAGATGTGCTTTGCATTTTCATGCCGAGGTTGAGCCCTCGAATGCTGCGCTCACTACGTGCCCCGCTAATGAGCAAATAATGGCAGCTTTGAAGTGCTAGCTGCAGTATTGGTCTTTCCTCTCGATCCTCCACAAATTTGATGGAGTCAAGTAGGTTTGGCGCTGCTCTTGCGCCGACGTTGAGATGACTGTTTTGATGGAGCATTTTTAGGTAGTTCTTCTCCACACAGCAATATGGCTCGAGAGTCCTTTTGTAAACAGAACTCGTCGAGCTTGTGACGTATTCCCATTTTTTCCTCTCATCTTCTGAAATCATTGGTAATTTCGCTTGATTGCACAAGCACTGTTCAAATCCCTTTTTCTATGCTCGACTAAGATTTCTAGTTTGAATAAATGTGAAGTTAGATTACGTTCATGGAGCTTTTGTTTTACTCCTTATTGAAAAGGAAATAAAATACTAAATGTTCTTAGGCGATAAAGTAGCGTCTACATAAGTGAGAAAATCTATATTTTGTATTGAAAAACGTGATCACGGCCAGGTAATTTATCTTTGACTCACTTAAATATCAGGCTTATTTAATGCAGACGATTTTCAAGGGCCTCATTAGCGTCAAGTGGAGCACCACTTCTTTCCACGATGTGAAATTGCGTTGTTGTTTAGCATACAGTGCTTCAAAAATGTGTGCAAGCTTTGTTTATGAATCCACCTTCTTCGATAAAAGCATTTGTTCTTTTCAAATAGTTCCTCATGATATTCCTCCTCAATTCAAGTAAAAGAGAAAAGAAGAAGAACTGTAATTACTGCTATGTCTCCCTCCGCACACCCGTGAGCCGAGCCGCGTAAAAGCGCTCGTCGTGTCTGCGCGATCGCATCTTGTCTGAGCATTTTCTTCCGATAGCACCGGTACAGCAAGCTTCAAACCCCAGTGAACTCGACCATTGGAGACGCCTATTACTATCCCCGCAGTCAAGCAATTGTAGACGCTTAGGTGCCTCAGTACGGAGACATACTGCTAATATTATGCGTTAAGAGGGCATAAATTCTTCTCTGAGATCAGATAGCTTGAGAATATGTTTTATAGAATTTGAAATTTCCTTATAATTCGTCTCTGATAATTTTCGGTCTCAAATTGTGGTAGCCAGAAGACCAAACTTTAACCTTCTCTTGAGTGAATCAAAATTCTCTCTGACACCTAATTTTCGCATGACCGCTTTCAAAAACAATGACTTTACCCAAAAATAATTGCAAGTCACCTGGCAGAACGAATGGTTTCTCGTGAAGAAAATCACGCTCTGAGTATTAGCAGATCATAACATCCTGTGACCCAATGATGGCGTTGTCGTGAATTGCAACCAGTGCTGTTCAGACTTTCCATCCTGAAAACGATCAACCTTACATTAATCCGTCACTTTCATCTACAGTAATTACAACCTGCATAAAAATATGAAGACGAGACAATAACTTGACTTCTTGAGGACAGTATTCTAGCTCAACTTCAATCTTGAAACGCGAAATTGTTCCAATAAGACACGGTGTTATACAGAGAAAGCAAAATCTCGAAGCGACCGAATTGACCCAGCAGCTTCGAAAAAAATTTTATTCATGATACGAAATGCCCCTTTCACCAGTCGGTGCGTACATTCGAGGAAAATCAGCAAATATTCATACATTGCGAACAAAATCATTTTTGCTTAGCTGCATTGGATACATCTTTAGCATAAGAAACGCTGGAGTAGACACACGAGTATTATTAACACAAGGCAATTAAGGTACGTGGCCGAAGCGGAGACACGCACAACAGACAAAAAGCAAGTATTCTGCAACGCTAGAATTGTGAGACAAAATTATTTTCATCCAACGTTTCAGTATTGTCGTTTCTCGTATTTTGCTTGACTAATTAAAAAGGAATGTAACTATAATTGGTAACACAGTGTCTCACATCGTATTGGCCAGTAAATCAACCTGCATAAATCTGTTCGGTAGATGAGGTGACATCACGAGGAGGAATCTGATTTCGCGCAGCTCTGTTGTTCAAAGAACTCTCTCTTGAAACGAAGGGGATCAGAAATCTTAGAGCTTCTCTACTGTTGATGTACATTGTAGTTGTAGTATCTGTCCTGTTTATCTGAAAGACAATATTTTATGCTGCAACGTAATATAAAATAGTTTGTTCAAGTAAAATAACTGTTTGACAATAATATTTGTATCAACCTTCTACTTCCTTACTTATGCCGCAGTCCACATGTGTGGTCAACCGGACTAGTAAAAGTGTATTTCTCTCGTTTTACCGAACCTTCAACTGCACCTCGAGACGGCATAAGTATCTAATTAGGCAAACTTGAAACGTTGCACGAAATATTTCCTATGCAGTCTGATAAATGCGACTCTTCCTGTCCAAATGTTGAATAGACTTGCCATCAATCATATACTCATTGTGGCTGTGTCTGATGAATAATTTAAATCGTAGAATTAAGTTGATTTTCCGAATTTTAACTGCGTTTGCATGGGAAGAACGTGTTTTTCCAGCGAGGGTTTATTGAAAGTAATATTTGGGGCGTGAACATTTTTAAACGCTTCTGGCTAAGGCCTCAACAGAACTTTCGTAACTTCTGGCTGCCTGCTCATTAAAAGCTTCATGAAAACAGTTCCAATTACTGATGATTCCTTCGCTAACAAAAACTTATTGAACTTACTCAAATGCGTTCTACGAAAAGGTCTTCCCGTACAAAAAAAAATGGATTACCTGATTCGCGAGAAATCGGTATATTTAAAATTATCATTTCTAAAAAAATCAGGTATTATGAAAACCTTCTTTTACAATTATAAATAGAACCAATAGCAGAAATCATTCTTCGTATGTTTCCAGGTTTCCGTTGCCTCTCTATTTTACTTCTTTCTTTCCCTAATTTTGTGTCTGTACCTGACAGCTCTGCGTCAACAATTTTGTCGGTTGTGAGAATCAACAGAGCAATATTTTCATTATTTTTTATTCGAAACTCATTCCCATGTGAGGGTTTGACACATTGGGCCTCGTTAGAAAAGTGCACTCGAATTATTTTCGTGTGAAGTCGCCAGCCCGAAATTGCAATTCTTCGCTCAATAAGCTGAGCCGAGCGCACCACGCGGCTCCTCGCACCCTAATTTTCGATCAGCGAGTGAAAATTACCATTTTCCGGCAGTTGGCGAGCGCGTCCTGTTTCTTAACGAGTCGACGAGCGCAATTTGCCTTCAGTATTGACCAGTAATGCAGTTGCGCGTCCGCTCTGTCTCCTCTCAGGTGATACGAGTGGTGGTGGCTCTTGCAATGCAATGCAGGTGACAAAATCGACAGATGTTCATTTATGCGCTTTCATGAATCAGGAGATTAATTCTTGAGATGATCAAGTACATGAAATGTGCTGCGAAGTCTTCGTGAGTAGGAATAAATATTTAAATTAACAGTCGCAGAAAATGAATTTCTTTTTTTTTTCTCGTAACCAACAGCGTCCACAATAATCAATAGCCATGATCGTTAATGCCTGAAATTATAATTATCAATGGTTGCGATCCTCAATTACCACAACGATCATTTGACTAACAGCTCTCCGTTATTTGCTTCGCCTGAAGCTCATTTTTATACACTCGGGGGCAGAAAAGCAATGGTCATTAATAAAGAAAACTCCGATGTTTCGTTAGTTTTCTTAGCAGTTATGTTTATCAATTACTGTGGCTTTGAAACAAACTTAATTCATCATCGGTTATTGATGAGAGTTTTGCAATACCTAAATTTATTCTCAGATCGATAATGCAAGTTTCAAACCCAATATCTATGTAGCATATTGGAATAAATCATTAAAACTCATGTCTGTCTCAATGTTTCAATTACTAAACTAGTTATTGGAGACTTGCTAACGAACGAAATGAAAAATAAAATGGATATACCAATATTGAGCCTTAGAATGATCATAGACAATTAGTTAAAAAACTAAGTTGCAAGAACTCATTCTAATATTCATGAAATAAAGTGAATTGAAACTGGACCTCAGTAATTTTAGTAAACTAATGAATCAAATACTATGTCAGAAAAAAGGGAAAATTTTTAAAATATTGTTTGTACTTGGTGTAAAAACTTGCAAAGATGAGGTCTATCTTTATTTGAAAATTAACACAGCAAGTGCAATTAATGTTACAAAAAAGGAAAAACCTTTTACAAATTTTAATTTGTTATTTTCACACGATTTCATGGCACTCGAAAGAAACTCCCCATTTTGCAGGTTGAAAAGTGATTACATGAAAATGTACTTCAAAATTTACTTCCTTTCTGAACTAAGCACTAAGAGCCTATTCTTCGATTGCATCATCAGTAAGCATGAAATCGGATACAGTTCACTGACCTGACTGAGACAATGATAATATTAGAGTCTTACAGTCTTGATACGAAAGCTGAAAGCTCCTCTGGCAGTGATCAGCAGCGAAATACCGCCGGACGCCATCCCGACGTGCGACTGTACCCGTATACTTATATGCGCAGTGTGGCCAATTGTATGAACGTATGAGAAAATAAGCTAAATATGGAGACGGTCCCTATATCGAGTCAATGAGCCAATTTTTAGTCTGTAGAAATTAGAGATAGAATTTGTTTCAAAATGAAAGAGAAATCTAAATCTTCTCGCCATTTCGCTAGGTAGCTAGAGATTTTTCTAAAAAGTGACCATGTGAACAGAAGTGTATTTAATTTGCAGAGAAGTACTCAAACTAAACACGAGAGCTATTCAAGTAGTTAAATGCTTCAATTGATATTCCTAGACATGTTCGCATATATATAACTGATTTGCACATACGTTTCATATTTCAGTTAGGCCTATTTTATGAGATAATAACTTGATCTTGGAAAGATGTAGAACTCAGCATCAACTGTATATTTCAGCCATCCACAAAGTTGTTCATGTTCTCAGTTCATGGAGTAATCTTATGGAGCTAACTTAAGGAAAGTGATGTTTTGGAGAGCAGTCTTAGGGAGAGTTATATTATGTAGTGATATTGAGCGTAATATTTTGAATGATGGTCCTCGAGAAATTGGTCTGTTTAGAGTATTCGTAAACATTGTTACATTTCTCTTCTGGGGTAATTTTTTTTTTCTGGGGTAACATTTATCTTTTGGGGTAAGAATCAAATGTTTTCGGTGAATGAGGGTACAATTCACTAGGAAAGATTGTTTCCACATATATCTTAATTATATACATACAAAGAGTTTACATACGGGTAAAAAATGAGCTACAAACGCGATCACACTAAAATCATTTTTTTCTGAAAGACTCAATTTAAAATGAAAACTATTCATCTATTTCGAAAAAGTTTGTACAAAGTATTTCACTCTGGAATACAAACCTGATTCAGGATGAAATTACAAATGATGAATCGTTGATGCTACTTCGTCTACACTAAAAGCGAAATCGTTTTTGAAGCAATACTGAAATTTACAATGGAACCCCCATTTTGACGAGCATTTTACACTGTGAGGAACATGTACATCACAAATGTTGAAGAGATGTAGTTTTTTCAGTTTCAGTCCAAACATTCCTATCTTTAACCCCCTTTGACTGCATCAGTCTGTATTTTACACTAGCCACCCTTGCAAACTAACCGCATTAGAATCGCCAACTGTATCACCCTGATACTCATTAAGATTCAAGGCCAGCAATCACACACGCTGCCTCGGTGCTGCATGCTAGAAGAACGGGACTGCTCGCTGCCGTAATTTCCTATGGCACTAACTTGTTAAAATGAAGCGTATTATGCGCTCGTAAAATAGATATTTTAGATGCTGCAAACACGCCAAACCCCCCAAAACTTTTCCCATAATGAAGCACGCTAAAGAGTCTCCGAAACACGACTCGGGTCTATTTACACACAGACTTGCGCAGAACCTCAATTCCGTTCTTGCCTAATGTACAAGTCGAGAGCGTTCCCAACTTTCGAAGAAAGGATACTCTGTTCATTTGCTCCAAATGAACTTACAACCTCTGAGAATATAACAAAACGAAGCCTGACTCGCCAAAACCTGAGTGTAATTTGCTCGGCTTACCGTGACATTATTAATATGTATTGCTGTAACGAGGGCGCTCTTGGAATGATTTGTTTCGTCGGAAGTCTACGGAATAAGCTCCTAGTATTAAACTTACATTACATTGCGAATGAAAATCATTAAAAAGTTCTGGCATTCGGGTATACGTATGAATTTTGGATAACTCAATTAAATGATATTTTCACTGAATTCACGCTCCTGAAAGCGCTGCAGACATCTTACGTTTTCAATGGCTGATGACAGGAATCGAAATGGCGGGAAGGAAACCCGTAACGTGATAGCCACTTTATTTCATGTCAGCATTGTTTAAGAGCACGGATCGCACTCCTCAAAATGGAAGTGGAGGATATGATGGGAGCGAAAAAACTTAGAGGCCTCTTTCCTTTTCACTTTTCTCATTAAACAGCAAACAGCATAAAAATATACTAGGAAAGGAAGCGTATGCATTCATTTCTCTTAATTATTATAATCTGTATGGCATGTGTTTTTCTGCTAAAGGGAATTACTTATAACAATCATACTGAATTCGTGAAAGTGTTCAAGTCTCCTGGATGTCTTACACTTCCTCTACATGTTATAACACTGCATTAACAATAAGAGAAATAGAGTGAGAACAAAATTACATTTTTTCAGTTTCACAAAGATTTTTCAACGCTAATTGAATCTAAAGGGTTTAAAAATGGATATTGGTGTTAGAGCTATTTCTTGGAACAACGCTGAGTGTAAATGGTAATGACATCGACATTAAATTCCAACGTGAGAGTAGCACTGGAAGCGGTAAAACAACTCTGCAACTCCAAGATCATCACCTAAGCGAACATTGCGAGAGAGATTCCAGAGATGAAAGTGATCATATTGATCGTTTGTACATAATGCATGACTTACTTTAGTGGAAACTTTTTCGTGGATGACTAGTAAATCGGGATTAGTATAGATTAGAAATTCGTCAATGTCGTCGTCCCACGCCATTGACTGGCGCTTGACCACAAACGTTTCGAAAGTTTATGAAAATTCTTTGCCTCTAAAGAACATATAAAATTTTAAAATATTGACGTAGCCGCACAACTTAAGGTGTGAGGAAAATAGTTTCTTCAAAAACTAAAATATAGAAAGAATTTTTTCCGAGAACCTGTTGTTTATTACGCTGATAGATCTGCAACATCGTATACAAAGATGTTCTACAATACACCGGAATGGTCAAAAGCTGTAGTGCTATAAACAGAAAATGTGTATAAATAGTTGAATATTTTATTATAAGCTAATGGTTTTCCACAGCACTGTGTTTCCCGCAACACGTTACAAGGGCGCCGTGCGTTCTTTTGTACATGACGAAGCAACGCGGAGATTATCGACGTTTTCATACCATTTCATAGCAGAGATGAGAATGCATTCTCACCTGAGATTCAAAAATTCATGATGCAGATGTGTTCGGCTCATTTCTTTTGAACGATGAAAATGTAAGTACTGACCGGAGAATTAATTGCTGCAATATGAATATGCAGGTTGCATACAGAGTCTTTGGACAAACAAAATATTCCCTAGTGAAGTACAAATATAATTGATACAATGAAGGGGAAGCCTCCGCTTAACACAAGCTCGATTGCGTGCTAAGACCATGTGAGGCAGTGGAAGCGTTTGTAGCTCACGCTCCGGTGAGTCCGGTGAGTGAGCAGATGTGACTCCGCATCCACCGCTTTTGAACTTAAGGTTACGACTCCAAACTTGCTTATAACAAGTGGACGTAACACAAGAAACAACTAACGATGTTGTGAATAAACGAGGCTCTTTGTCCTCTTAGGTGCCAGCACCTGATTAGTCTCAAAACGACATGAGACTTCGGCAGCCACTCGAGAATGAGCCACTTGGCTTGTTCCAGGTGCCATGTTCTACGTATTATACTCTAATCCTGATCAAGCTTCTCTTTAACTTACTAAGAGCTGCCAAAGCTATCACCAAGTTTGCCGATATTTCCCGAAAAGAGTACTTGATTAGTTCTATCAACCTTTCCACAAATTATCATCGTACTAATGCATGTCCCTATTTTCAAAGATGACCGACAGTATGTCCTAGGGTCCATTTATTTTATTCTGATCTACGCCTAGATTTTAAGGAAGCCTTCATTGCTTTCATCCAAGTGCTACACTCAAAGCGTTGAAGAACAGTATTCATTTATTTCACTTGGGACACACGGTTTTCTTTGTAAAACTTCCATTGTATTCTATCCATAAACAGAATAACACATACCTATCAGAGTGGAAAAATTTTCTGCATTTCCTATACCTCAGCTGTATCCTGCATTCCAACTGCCATCCATAAAAACAAACTTCGGTTCGCCTATTGCAGTTAATATTTAACTCCATTCACGTTGAATTTAGAGTGGGTGGTGAAAATAATAACTTTAAATATTATTTACTTTAGAACTTATGCACTTTATATAGCATTAAAACTATAATTTATTCTTAAATTGTCTTCTTAATTTTCCTGCCCATTTCCTCAAAACCGCATGGGCCTATTCAATGAACTCGCTCTTTAAATGGTCTTCCCAGGGAAATACGGACTATTTTGAATAAATTTTAGCAGATTTCCAGCAACCATCACTACATGCACTGCTAACTATGATGCATGGGGCCTTCGAAGCAAGGATTTCGGGACCAAGCACAAAAGCAGGGCTTTCTAAGACGACGAAAATCTTGCCGAATGAGGATCCATTCTTGAAATGCGCCGTTAAACCTCTTTTTGTCACGCACAAAACAAGGCTCGGGAACAGCTTAAGGCTGCAGAAATTTTGCAAACACCTTAGGCTAAGAACGCGCTCGGCTAAGACTCGGCAACGAAAAAAGCGGCCGGTTTATTGCCACAAAAAGTTCGGTAATGACTAGAATTCTTTACAGCAAATTCCGCAATTTGAGAGTCCAACGCCAGAATGAGAGTTACACCAAAATTTACAGCAAAAGAAATGCAAGTCCTCAAAACTTCAATTCATGGGTTACCGATATGAAAAAATGATGAAACATTTCCTTGGACTGATCATTTCTCAAATGTATGGAACGACACTTGCGATTTATTTACATAAATCATTTGCTTAACTAACACTGCCTGAAATAAAATCAGTGCTCCTGTCCGTACTCTCAATTTTTCCTGCATTAAAATTATTTTCAAATTTAGTGGTCACTTTTGGCAAAATTGGGATTGAATGGAGCTTCTGCACTTCATGAATATCATCACAAAAGAGTTTTCAACGTCAAAAAAACCGTGCGCTAACTTTCTTATAAACGAAATCTTTTCTGTCGTCGCTGATTTAAAATTCTTCATAACAAATTACAATTTTTCAGCAAAACAAAACATAACCGGCGTTCGATGTAACAAGTAGGTCGCTGCTTAAGCTTTCAAATGGGTGAAGTAGATTTAGAAATCTTTTTTTTTATAGTCTAGTCCCATTTGAAACAAAAATACTGGATTGGGCTGATTATTTTTTCGATGTTTGACGACTGTGTAATATATTGTGAATTGCATCGTAATTTGTATATCTCATTGCTCTGTTCATCTAATATGAAAATTAATCCATTCACATTAACCAAGGCTGCTTCAATATTTTAGTTTGAATTTATTGGCTCATCGCGTTTCCCAGTATCCGTTACAATATCTAATCCGATTAGTTAATTTTTTCACTCACTTATTTCTTTGAAAGCAATCTGAGGCACAAAACATTCATTTTAATTGTTCCTAATATTTTCTCCACTACGTTTAATGTTATTCTACTCCGGAAAAGGTTGTACTCATATAAGTATTTGTGAAAAAATTCAAACACGCATGGACAAACATCTATTGGTTGATCATTGTGAGTAATTTACGTAAAACGTATGATGAGCAACTTTCTATCGTATAACAAGCAATTTAGTGCATTTTACGCAGCTGTTCAATTTGCATTATTATAAACCGTGACATTGCCAGTCGTAAGTTATATCTCTTCAGAATTTCGTCTTCAGATAAACTTAAAGCAACTAGAAGCGACAGAGATGCGTAGTACAAAACTAACAAAGAAGTAGGCTAGTGCCAGCAAGTTGTTTACTATTTTGAAGCTATGCTGTAGTTGCGTAGTACGTGAGTCAAGACGTATGATGAAATGCACAACGACCACCAAATGCACCTGAACAGGCAATGCCTGAACCACCTGGACAGGCAATGTGACCTGATGCTCCCTCACCTGCTTTGCGCACCACCGGCGTAAGCGGAGCTCAATGTGTTTGCTCAGGAGCCTCTGCAGAATATTGCCACATTTGTAGCGGTGTGATGGTCACCTTACTTGCATTGGGGAAGCTGGCACGGTGGTCACTATATGCTCAGCTACAGGGATCGTAAGGTTGTGCTGATTTTTTTCGAAATTTAAAGCTAACACAGCTCTACCCCAAAGCTCTTGCAGCACAACAGATTAGCTTCGATGCATCTAGTATAATCTGAAGAATTCATGCCTTGGCAAAACTTGCTTGTTGCTATCACACCTGCATCAGTTCAGCTACCGCAGTAGTAGCGATATTTATTGCAGCAACAGGACTTGAGCGGTGGTCGCCATATTTGCAGCGGCACGGTATGCGCAGTTGTCGCAATATCCTATCGGAATCTGGCCCGGAGATTGAGGTCCAAGACCTGCCGATTTTGCCTGCTTCAGGATTATGGAATATCAGCGAAACTCAAATCGGAATTTCTCGTATCCACATGTGGTCGATTGGTAAGCAAGTGCACACCGCATGTGCTTGTGGTAAAAGGTTCAGGGAGAAAATATTAGTCATCGTTAAGTCGTTTGTACACGTATCAGTTTATTTCAAACATACCATGAGATATTTAATCACATTAATCCTAATGAAGGAATAAAAAAAGCGCTGAAATTTTTTAGTGCAATCCTACTCCCAGATGTGGGATTTCATTAATCAATGACTGTGACGAACGTGACTAATTTTCGTTGCCAATAAAAGAGAATAATTTAACGTTATACAACTCGTCCAGGCCCGAAAATGCCTACTTCATTTACATTTCGCGGTTAACGAAGATCATACAATTGAGGACTTGAATGACAGCTTTACGACTGTTTGAATGTAAATATTTATGAGTCCTCGGGAATTTTAAGTCAATTTGTTTTCTGAATTTTTTCTATTCGCGTGTCACGCCCAAGTACACCTTCAAATATCTATATACGCTCTCATATTATAAGCACAAACTTAGATGATGATGCCGCTTCTATTGAGAAAATTTATCGGCCTCGGCAAGATCAGCGTTTGCTCAACTAAATGCACTCATCCTTTAGTTGGATGTTTACCTGACATGAAAAGTGTAAAAACTGGACTGATTGTGAGCAATACTTACGGTGCACAAGTGTACCCAAATTGTTATGATTTCCTACCAATTCAAAAGAAAAATTGATGATTAGTCAATTGAAGATTATCAAAATATATACTTAACCGATACTCGCAGAATAAATAGGATTTGAGATTATTTGCTATAATACATATTCTACTATTGTGTTACGGGTAATACCGAAAAAATCTTCAGAAAAAGCGAAATGAGTAAAAACGGGCCGAGAGGGCTATTCGGGAGTCCCTACCGATTTCCGTGTCCGGTCTGACACCAATCATGCGTAGCCAACAGAGTATGAGTAGAAGTAAAAATAATAGCAATCACATTCAGTATCAATATTTACGCACAATCACCAGCGTATTCGTTGCAACGCGATAACTGAAGTGTAGTCCAAGTATTTGAATGCTTTTTCGAATTATCAGAAATTGCAACACCGTTACAAGTTGTATTTTCACGCAATGCCAACAGGACTATCAGAGGAGACAATGCGAATCTTATGGTAAGTGTTACGAATAAACAAGCATTGTATGTAATAATGACTCATGAATTATGCTTCGGATTTTTTCAAGTCTCTCCGGAATTTCAGTGAATTTATTTAATCCAGTAAAAGTCAAAACAATTTTCGCTTGTGTGCTTGCTCATTTTGCTTATCGCTGACACCGAAAATTTTGCTCACATTCTAACTGAACTCTTTTGAATACATGTTTGACTCAATTGATGTCTTTAATAATAACTCTAGTGAAAACAATACCTCTTGTTAGGCTCCATCTCCAATTGAAGGGTCATTCATGGTGTGTATAGCAAGTAAGGATTATCATTTCAAATTTCTAGTTTCAATGACTTAGCATTTGTCGATGTTTACATTCAAACTCTAGGTTTCGGTTCATAGGAGACGTAAGCTGAGTTCACTTTGAATGATATTACACGCGTGTTGTATGATGTTTTGTCCTTTATGCTGGCTATCCATTTCATGACTCTAAAATCCTTTTTGCAGACATTATTAGGCCATATTTGTATTAAATTGGGCATGCGTTAGGTATGTACACATTTAAAAAACACACCTATAACTATACTCGTAATTCATTCCCATTCGTGTATCCGTACAATATGTTCTTGTCAGTGCTCAGAAGTTTGAAACTAACTTTCCCTATATATACCTGCACAAGTATGAAGCAAAAGTTAATTTCAAACCACTGAGTAGTTGACCGTTTAATTTTTACACACTTCTCGTGTTTTTACGTTTAACATGGTACTCGTAGTAAGCCCTCTAGCGTGTACGGTAGTTACGTTTGGGATTTTAATGATAAAGTCAGTTGGCTGCCAAAATTGCCCAAATGACATTTAACCATGGAAAAGTGTACCCGATAAGAGCTAATGATTTGGGCAACTTTTTCACTTCCTTCATTCCAGTCATCGTGATTTATCTAATAGCACGAGTTGATTTACATCAAAGCATTTACCTTACAGCATTACTTCATTACATGATGGTAAATAATTATTTACTTTATAGTATGACCGTGATTTACCTAATAGCATTCAATGGCAAATGGATTTATTTCGATTGCTTTTAGTATTCTTAGTTTGAATACGGAGTTTAATTGAAGTTCAATTGAATTCATTTAGTACATATATTGTCGCAAATCCAGCCATCGCTCGTTGCTGAAGTCCTGTGCAAGACAGCCAATACCTTGCGC
>JACJUY010003520.1:7955-26401 GCA_014220935.1 Platorchestia sp. MABIK
AGAACTGAGCACATGCTGTTCTCATCGACGATAATATATTTTTGATGGCGGATCCTTTCCGAAAGTGATCGTTGGTCAAACGAACCCTTCTTCGTAACGTTTATTTAAACACGACGTAGGGTTGAAGCGTAAACCATTACAGCTGTTTGATCATGAGACTTTTTGAAAAACTTCACTTTTTTACATATTATTGAGCGCGAAGTATTTGTTGAATTTCCCTAATTTTTTTACGTGCTTTTTTAAAATGATTTTTGGACTCAAGACTCAATATTTGTGCCAAAGAAAAAATTTGTCGGAAAAGAAAAACAAGCGGAAATAAAAAACGGTGTGTCACGCATCCCGATGACCAAACTTGGAAACCTCTTGCCGTTAAATACATTTGTAAGACTTTAATAACTTTATTTAGGTTGGGTTAAGGTATGTTTTTTATAGAAAGTTAGTTTAGGATAGTTCAGTTTTTGTTTTGTACGATCAGGGTGAATTTTTTTTCTAAATTCATTGAAGACAACTAGGTACGAAAGTCAAAGGCCCAAAACATCATACACTTTTGTACACTAATGAGTCAAAGAAAATCAACCCTAATGTTTTCATATACTGACCAAAAAGCTAAAGCTTGCAAGTATTGAAAAGATACAAATATATCCATCCGTATATTGCAATATTAACGGCTGCCAAAATAGAGGCCGTTTCCAGGTCATCATTTGCATTGAATTGTCAATTAACAAAACGTGTTAGACTCAATTTTCGGCATGTTTCAAACAGAGTATTTTAATACTCTGTTTCAAATTTAAAAATGGCTCAGCGAGAGGAAATGACAAGATATTGAAAAAACGGAGTGTAAAATTGCCACGTCAAATTGTGAAAATTGTGCCGTAAAAAGTTTTGATCCATCAACATAGGATAGATTATATTGAGTTAAGAAAGTGTTGCTTAGGTTAGGTTACGGTGGATCATTTTTAGCTCATTCAAGGCTGTATAAAAAGTTATTAGCACTCTGAGTCTATGTCCTCCATTCTTACAGCAAGGCTCTCGTTTTCTGAAGTTCCGCAAATGTTCAACTTTGCGGAGATAAACATGTATTCACATTTGCACGATAATAAGTACGCATGTTTTAAAGAAATTTCACACTATGGGGCTAAAGCTATGAAGGCTAGCTATGTTTGGGTACCCTAAAATTGGGTGACTAAAATTAAACTGGGTGTATTTTTTCACACATTCTTGACTCGCTGAATTCGAACGACACTTCTTCTAATATTGCTATAACAAAAAATGCTGAGAAACGAAAACAATTGAAGGTGAAATTGCGCTTTAAACATTTATGGGAGTGAGTACTTGATAAATTTTGCAAAAAAATTAGTTACCCGTAAAAAGTGTTTTTTGGTGTGAAATGATCATTTTATGAAGTATCTACAGCATGAATCCTTCACAAAAGAGTGGGATCTTTCACATTCTTTGAAAATTTTACTCAAGCAATGTTTAAACAAAGATAAAATTGAAAATAGCAAAAAATTAACTTCGCAACATTTTATCAAAGAAGAAATCAACAATTAAGAGACCTATGTGTATCTAAATTTGCTGAATAAAGATTAAAAATTTTCAAATATATTGGCTTTTTGACCTCTTCGAATGAAAATATATACCCTTCATTCTTTTTTAAAATGTGGTAATCATACATTGATTGTTTTGGAATGAAATTAGCATTCAAACAAAGCGTCAATTATTCACTTTCATAGTGATTTTCCGTTCAACAATATTTTTCTCATTCATAGATTCTTCTTAATGATTAACTAGATGAATTGGATTTTTACTTTGATAAATATCTATTACTCAGTCGTTTTAGGAGAAAAGTGAGATGATAGGTGAAATGCACCGTGCAGGATCTGCCAACTCCGAATATTACAAAGTCTATTGATCGTGGGTGATCAACCATTTGGGGCAATATCAAGCGGCGTAAAGAGCAGAGAAACTTCGAGAATCGATCTCAATGTGGTAAACTTCGATCGCAATGACCATCTTGCCTAAGCCGTTCGAGAGCAGCTCAACCCTTAACGAAGGTGTCAAAGTCCACGGATAATGAGTAAGTTTGTCCTAAGTAATTTGAGAAATCTTTCATAAAACAAACGAAAAAAACTCCCTCAGAAATCTAAGTTCAGAAAAGAATGAGTTAGGGTAAAGTTTTGTTGAACAAGATAGAACAGCAAACGGCACGAAAGGCGATATCGTTTGGTGTGACGACAAGTTGTTCAGAGTTCAAATCACTCACCACCGGCGTAATAAAGGCTTTTAGGGTAGAATGCTTCAGCAATTGCCCCTTAATCGATGAGAGAGGACGATGAGACCAGTTTCTGAAATGATTTTAACAGCCGTTTTTGACTAAGGAAGTTTCCTCTCATATGTCGGAAACTGAATTGCAAAACCAATGCCAAAGCATTTGTTAAAGATATTCTGAAGCTTATGTTTGATTCCATTTTCAATCATTTCAATGATGATAAATAGTTGACTTTTCAGCAAATGAAGCGACTGCTCACACAGGGAAAATTATTATTCCCAGGACTGATACAGAGACAGTTTGCTTCAATTCCGCTGAATTAAAATGTGTGACCTCCCTGCTTGTCGGCTCATGGAATTATTTCTCGGTATGATCGATACTTAAGTTTAGAGCTTGTCCGAAAAAGTTCAGCATTCTGTTAGAAATATGAAGTCTTCTCTTTTCCAATCTTGAGACGATATTCGCAGAAAATTAGTTTCGCGCCGCAGCAAGTGTGAGCGACATTGATTTGAAGCTATAGTTGCAAAGAAAGAAGACGTTATTAAAAAGGGTACCTGCAGCAGGAACCGTCACTGACCTACTTCTTATGACGTATGTTTTAAAGAAAAGTAAAGGGTTTTAAATGGTTTTATGACATTATGTGTTGTAT
The DNA here is from genome assembly GCA_014220935.1 of Platorchestia sp. MABIK. Taxonomy (NCBI): domain Eukaryota; kingdom Metazoa; phylum Arthropoda; class Malacostraca; order Amphipoda; family Talitridae; genus Platorchestia; species Platorchestia sp. MABIK. The sequence continues at coordinate 10,874 of JACJUY010003520.1, forward strand.
TGAAACGTATAGCGTCACCCTGATGATTTACATTTTCGAGTTTTTTACGCTTCAAGGCCTTTTGAGGGATTGGGGCCCATGATTTAGCGGTTAGGGACTAATATGAATTTTAATTCAATTGTTTTATATTTATTTTAACTGACCAAGCTTAAATTCCCCTAGCCGAAGCTAAATGGATTTAGTAAATGTCTTAAGTATCTAAATTTCAGGCTATAGCCGAAGTTCAATCATCGGGAATTATGATTACAGAGCGCATTTTTATTTGTGTCAATCTTTCTTAAAAAGACCATATCAGCAACTGAAGGAAATAAAATAAATACGTTCTGAACAATTACCAGGGGAAAAAAAATAAAGGCCCAAGAAAACGCCCGCACTTTCGGTCGGCTCTCAAATACTGCAGTATATGGACAAAAAAGCCCTTACAAGTCAATTCGGGCTAAACTTATGCATGTCACGATACGAGCTTGAACCTGGTCGGCCTCTCGTTACCGATAGAGGAATTCAAACCTCTATAGTCGAAGATGAAAAAAGAAATTAAAGATAGAAATACAAAGAGCGAGGGGGTGACCGAAAGGTGGAAATTAGAAATAGCAGTGTTCGCATGGTGCACCACGAGTTTACCTTAGATTTATCAGCATGGATAATAACTACAAAGTTTGAAAGATTTAAACATATTTTTATTCTTGAACGTGGAACACGCGAGTAAAAGCACACAAAAATCTAAACGAAATGATCAAAAGGGCCCGAGTGCAATAATGAAAAGTACACATGACATTCCTGACATAAAAATTGAATGCGACATGGTATTCAAAGAAAGGAGTGTAATGCTCACCGAGAATCAAGATTATCAATTACTAAGCGTGAGCAAATGATTAACGGTTGCACAAAATTTAAGGCAAATTCTAAATAACATGAGATTAGGAAGTAATGAGGGCAACTTATGACAGTGAAATCTTGACTCACACAAGACGTCAAAATGTTGAACACTCTGCGCTACGCACAACGTGAAACTCCTGTTCTAAAACCCAATCGCACTTTTCAGCTAAGTGTGCAACATCACCATATATTAGCCAAATCAATTTCACAAATAGCGCACCATTTCAAAGCACTGTTCAATATGCTTCTTTTAGTTGCAACTTCCCACTCTAGCTCACTACTTCCGAATCCTCAACCAGCAATTATGCATTCACACTCTCCTGTAACATGAGGATGGCGTCAACCTAAGACCGCTTCCAATGCTGCTCGAAGGATTCTAGTGAGATTGATCAGACCGTTTCCGCTGTTCCCTTGCGCTTGTAGGTTGGTGCTGGTCGTTGATTTCCACACACTCAGAGTTCTCAATTATGAGTACAGTTTGCTGAGCACCGGAGCATCTCGTTCGCCGCAGAACTAGCAGAGCCTGGCACTGTTGCAGACTTTGAAACTGTGACATTCGAATTGTCATGCTGGAGTTCATTGCGAGCTTGGAGTTGACGTCGAGCTCTTAAATGTTTTCGCTGTAGTTGTTGCTTCGTTGCACTTGACGATTATCGCCGCAAGGCTGATGTGCTTCGAACGAATTTCTGCTGCGAGTTGATACTTCGATGGCTGCTGTTTTCACGACTTTTTACTCGTGACAATTCGATGTTGTCACCTCACACAGACGTTAAAGTTTTGGTACTCTTGTGCGAGGCACGCCTGCAGAGCCGGCGTACTCTGTTTGCGTGCCCTCACTCTCTCCTTGTTGCGAAACCCAGCGAAAAAGACCTCGATTCTTCTTGTCGTGCCCTTATTTGTACGTCGCTTGGATCCTTCTCGAATGTTCACGAATGTTCGCAGTTATGAAGACAGCGTTCTAATCCTGATTGGTGGAATTCTCGCTTGTCGTGACGTCTCGAATTCTAATTGGTGCGTATCGTACGCCGCGTAGGCACCCACGCTGTTCCAGGTCGATGAATGGCTGAGACGGAGCCCTCACATTGGGTTACGCCCCCTTGTAGATTTTCGAACACTTTCTCACGCTTTGAGGCTGCTTCGACGCATGTGTTGATGTGTTTTGTGTGCGTTGTGTGTGTGTTGTGTCGCAAGCCTGTGTTGTGTTTCTGTGTGTGGAGGGCCCGAGGTGTGCCTGAACCAGCAGACTGGTGCAAGTGTTGACCGCACAGCGACAGAGATGAATGGCAAGCCTCTTGAGCTCGCAAAACATGAGACGAAAATTGGACTAACGCTATACGACAAATTTTCTCCTCTTTCAAGCTGTTCAACGGTCAAGATACTTCACGTCATCTAGCCCAACAATATATTACCCAGCGAAATGAAATAAAATTATATTACCTAGCAAGACGAATTAAATGTTTCGTCACATGCATGCCTTATAATAATTTATTAATGGTTTCAATAAATAAAAAGTTATGTAGAATGTTTTACATGAGCGTTGCTAAATATGATAGATGTAGATCCCGTACCAAAACAGAATTGACTCCTGTGATCGCGTACTAAAGTTCCGCAGATATGGATAGGCTCTGACGGGTCCTCGTACACCTCCAGTATTATAACATGATGTCAAGTTGTGCTTATAATCTTATAAGTTTAGTTAGAGCATGTTGTAGTATCACTGTATGTGAAAATATGAGAGGAATATAGATTCAGGCAACCTTTTAATTTCAGGGAGATATCTTGCTTATTTAACATGGCTTTACTATACACAAAAAACGACCTCTTAATTTCAGATTGTTTTTTTTCAATTCGGAATTTAACTTAATATAATTTAAATTTAATTGTCAATGTCTCTTTTACTTCTAAGCTTTCCTCTCTAATTCAAACTTTCATTTCAATTTCAGAGTTAGGCTCGGATTAAACAGTTGAGATTTAATTCCAGAGTTATTCTCTCTTCTAAAGTACGGTTTCAAATAGAGTTTTTAAAAATATATTCAAATTTATTTCTCAATATATTTATTCTCCATTAATTAATTTTCGAAGAGACCTGAATACAGCAACACAAACCCTTAACTTCAGTGCTGAGGGTAGCGCGCAGTTGCATTCAAAATCTGACTTCCCTCAATTCTGATGCAAATATCCGAGAAGACTAGACAGACCTGCACACCTGGCGGCACCGACACACACACCGCTGTGGACCAAAACGCCAGAACACCTCGCGCGCAAACCCCAGCTCCTGCCTCACTTGCTTTCGGGGCGGTTTGCGGGAAGGTAGTTGACGAGCTGGGTTGAGGGTTGAACTATGAAGCATAAAAATTTGTAAAGATATAGCAACTTTTGCGTTGCTATAATGTTGGCAGTGCAACGGATAATATCTGGTTTGATGTTGCATATAATGCGAATAAATATTTTAGCTCATGACAATCTTTTATTAACTATTCTTTCTTTCCAGGTTTAAAATAATTTAGAAATTTTCTACTCATCCCCAAGTTGTGTATTGCATTGGTTCCGTTTGATAGGTTCGGTGATATCGCCAGCCCACGATGCGTCCTCAGTTGCTCGCTTGTGTCCAGGTACGTTGTGAACGTTTGTTTTGAGTTAGCGCGGCGTGAGTAGACTCGTTAACATTTTTTGCATGAGAATGATTAGATGGACATTGAAATTATTTAGCCTTTAATGTAAAATGAAAACTAATTGTTCAGTTTTAATCTAACGAACACTGTACAATCTATGTAATAAAGCTAAAATTTACGCTTGACGACGATGCTCTGTGCCTACAGGCTTGCTACGTATAATTTAGGCAGGTTTAATTTAGTAACCTATTACAAAGGCTCGCGTGTTTGCATGGCTATATAGCATGAGATTTCACCTTCGAAAGATTCACGAATGTCTTCATCATCATGAACAAGTAGAATCTCTGTTCCCTATAATACGATAAATTTACACTATACTGCTTTTAAATCTGAAGTGCTTAATGTTAAGGTAGTGTTTCATTGAAAAATTGTCTAAAGCATAATTTTCAAAATTAAACCTTAAAATTGAAAACATGGTATTTGAAAGTTTGTAAATATTACCCCGGTAAATAAAACAGTTATCCGAGGGAATACCTCGCACTAAAGTATTTCAATAAATTTAGACATGCTAACGGCTTCTCTAATTGATTATATTTTTTATTCGACTTAACGCGCTTTTACCGGAGAAAATGTTATTTTTTGACATTTTTGGGGGGATAATGATGTCAAAAAATGATGGGGATAATGATGGGGATATAAAAGGATAATGAAAAGCCTCTTCTACATAGTAATCATCACTACCAATTATTATATTCTATTTGTATAGAATATCAGTTTTAATGGCATGATCAAGGTTTCGGTGTTGAGTCACATTTTTAGAGTCAGAAATAATCTACGACAAAAATATTTCTACTTTGGAATTGCCTGTAAGGACAATTCTGAAATCCAAGATCCAGGATCCAATACTTGTCCTGGATCGTATGGCTGGCCATTAGGGTGGAGCGTTTTTGAACTATTCTTTTAGATTGAAGTTGGGCTACCTTTAAAAATGTGCTACGGCAGGAGAAAAAAATTTGTGCAGAATTTGAATGGAATTGGTCGATATCTTTTACCTCCTCAACGCACTTGAAAATTGATTTTAAGCTTAATTTTGCTGATATGCTCAATACATACGCTTTTTTTTTAACTTTTTTATTTTTAGCATTTTGAATATGGTGTCACCTATATAATGATAGAAAATAATTTAAATTATAATATTTTAATTGAAAATGTATGAAAATATAGTATCTTATACCTCCTCACACAACTTAAAATCTATATATTTTGTGTAAATACATATATGTTTAAAATTATTAATAAATATGTAAAATCATTAAATACATTAGACAACTAATTTTTGTCACAGGCTAGTTTGTAATGACTTTCTCTGTGTTTATAGAAGTCACTCAAGAAATTTCACGAAGCTATGATCGTCTTCTACCTCCTGAACAACACGAGTGTGACCATAAAATTATATTTTTCGAAATTTATGCTAGCAATTGATTTTTCGAGCAATGCCCATTAGATTATAATTTACAGCTCTCTGCTTGTTTAATACATACTTTTTGGTTATTGTTGATGAAATAAGTATAAACAATTACCAGGACTCACGGCGGGGAGGTGGCTGTAAACGAGTCCCACCCAAACCAACCCCATTCTCCCTTCCATGGTCTATTTCTTAACCTTACATAACTTTTATAGCATTTAATTAAAGTATTCATTGAAATCCTTCTTAGTCTCGAACTTACGATCCAGGACCCAATACATGTCCTGGATCGTACGGCTCACGCCGTATATAGCAGGCTGTAAGCTTTTGAAATTTGTTGGCATGATGCTTGAGAAAATAGATATCTATCATTCTTTAACAATGACTTGTATTCAGGTTTAAGTATAAGGTCATGTATTTTACAGAATTTGTCCTCAAAATAAATTTATTAAAACTTTGCTGCCCAAAACATTCATTATAGTTCTTTATTTCTTTTGTCCATTGATTTGAAGTTTTGGGTTGTAATATGAGAGACGCTATATTTTTCCTGTGATGGAGAATATCCTAAGATGATGAGTCTCTAAGGCGGCGTTCACACCAGCGCGATAAGATACATGTCTGCATGTCGTAAGCGATAGGCGATAATTGTCTTGTGAGATACGACGCGCTCAGATCCGTTAAAAATACGGAGAGTCGACAGAACTGGTTCACACCGGTACGATAGCGACATCTATCGCAAGATACGCGAATCAAGAGACAAAGCGTGCGTGTCTCTTCCTGCAGTGTCGTACGATATTGGCTGATTGATTGATTGATTACAAGAAAGTTTTAGCCTCCCTTTATCACGACGGAGATGTTCAAAGAGAGGAAGGATGAAGGCACTATTTAGTACAGAGTTTGGGAACGCGGAATTTATGTACAAGGTGCATAGAAACAGTAAGCTAAGAAAGAAGTTCATAAAACAAGAAAAAAGTTGAAGAAGAAAGTAGTAGGTGCTGAAAAACAGGACAGCAGTGAACTGAAAAAAGATGGTCCACAACAAACAAAGAAACCTATTCTATTCCAACAAAACCAATGCCAACCTAACTCTCAGCTCGGGCCTTACATTGTCCCACTGGGAATGCTAATTCCCATAGATACAACAATTGTATCCTCCTGAGGGGACGATATTCGCTAGAATTCTCATGATAGAATTCTAGAAGGACTCATGATTACTGAAAAAATTTCTCCTACTACACTTTGTTGCTGGCTCATGTCTTATCGCTTCAGTATGAACCTAACTTATCTTAAGGATAATTATCGTGTATCGCATGTGTCGGAGATAAATATCTTATCACTCTGGTGTGAACTCTGCCTAAGGCCGCCGTCACATGGAGACCTAATGGTAACGTTTCGTCATAATCATCTACAGTCAGCGGCGCCAGTCGGTGTGTCCAGTGCCGCGAAACTGTCAGATTTTGGCCTTAGTTTGGGAACAGCTAAGTCATACCATGATTTCAGAACCAGAAATCGTGGATGACTGAGCTGGTGTCAAACTAAGGCTGAAATCAGACGGTTTCGTGGCGCTGGACAGACCGACTGGTGCCGCTGACTGTAGATGATAATGACGAAGCATTACCACTTGGTCTCCGTGTGACGGCGGCCTAAACAATAAGTTCATATGAACAATTTGTATTTTAATTTGGGAAGATTTGTGAGTACGAGCTAAAATTCACAACTATGCCTGGTGATAAAATGAGAAAAAGGATAGGGATAGGTTGAAACCATTAAAAATATGCATTTATTTTCAATATGAATGTTACGGCGCTTCTCTTTAGTCCATTGCACTGCTAGTGGGCCTTGAGAAAATTCTTGCACATTTGAATCAAGTTAAATATCCGTCACGACAACGTAACCTCGATCATTTTAACGGCTACAATAGCTGTGTGTGCTAAAAGTTTTAGATTGATTACACCCGTGTTTTATACCATCAGATTATTACATTTGTTGCGGACTAAGATTACCTGAAACAACAAAGATCATTGCTTCTTGCTTCTGATGAATTACTGTACTCAGCCAAATAATTTCTGCTTATGTCTAAATTGATTCAACCCACAAAATCACTAATATAACTAATTTCAGGAAATTCATATGGGTAAAGTAAAAATCGCATCAGCTTAGCATTCGATTCCTGAATTTGTCGATGCTTAGACAAACTAGGAAGTTCCAAAGTTACCATTGAAATGAGCGTGTTAAATTTTAAATTAGAATTGAAGTTAGCTACATAGCTCCGAACTCCAGCCTGAAAATAGCGTGGTCTGAAGCCAAGCCTAAGCGAATCATTGCCTTCAGAACTGAAATTAAACGAGACAGAGCTATGTTTTGCTATGCATTACAAAATAGGATGAGATGGATTTCATCAGTCGTAAACAGAAATAATCATTTTTTATCCCTAATTAGCTGTATGATTGCCAGCCTTTACTTCATGAATTAGTTGTTATGAACACTGTTTTCACAATGAATTAACTGCAGGATGGCCATTATTTGGATCGTAATCAAACTGCAGGATGATTAACGTTTTGAACAATTCGCCTCAAAGTACGTCAAACAAGATTAACGTGCTTTTTTTTTGCATTATTTCCACAATTTTGATTGCTTCAGATGACTTTGTTTCTATAAAATTTTTGAGAAATTTTACTGTAATTAACCTGTCTATCAATATGAATGAATGATAATTGATTATTCTTTTTCCAGATGACATTCTTTACCGTGCTGGCAGCTTCATCGCAGGTGAGTTGGAGTGTCTATATATCGAGATTACAAACGGATAATTTGTCGGTGTTTAGAGTGCGTGCACTATAGTATTCGTTTGTTCATCGAATACCGGAGTATTTCTTCACATCGAGTTCGCCTTCGTGTCGAGTACCAGAGCTAGTGTACATTCTTGTGTTCAGTTATCACTGAGTTATATTTGGATGACCCAAGGCCACAGATGTCGCCTAGATTCGGTGGTCGGAAGCTTCATACGACCAGCGCTCGTACGTGTGTTTATCGGTGATTGCGCATCAAGATTTCAGTGTGATCTGTACATAAACAATTCGGTTAAGAATGTGAACGTTAACAGTCAGATGAAAACTTGGACGAAGGGTGCAACGAATAAATGGAATATTTATTTGGATAGGAAATAACGTGAGGCAAGAAAACAGGTAGTACGCGGATCGTTAGTTCCTGGCTGTGCTATGTGTGTGAATGAACTAATGGTAAGTAGGCGAGTAGAACATGGGTGAGGGCAACTTGTGATATTTGGGTGGGTGAATGTGGGCAAGAAAGACGTGGTTGAGTGGACATGTGATGAGTGGGCGAGTAGGGCGTGGGTGAGTGGAATAATGAGATAGGGGTGAGTAGGACGGCGGTGAGTGTACTTGTGGTGTGCGGATGAGTAGTGCGTGGATGCGTGTACGTGGGTGTTAGGTATGTGGTGGAGTGGTATGTGGGTAAATACTACTTAGATTGGAAGTACATGGAATGTATCTTTATTGACGAGCGAGGTTTAGCAAATTTCTGGAGTAAGTTCTAAACAATGACTTTCTCGAAAGGAATTCATTATTTGTTCATTTATGTAAAGTCATGATTTATTGAAATTAAAGGACTCTGGTTAAATGATGTTACCTGATACCAAACTCCCTGTAGCGTCGTCGTATGTATCAGTACCGCCTGAGTTAGTGTTTTTTTAGTACCTTTTATTGTTTTTATTTTGAATTTGATAGGTGAGCGTGGAGGTGACAGACCCGTTTTCATCGTTCACCTATTGTGGCGCACCTAAGGTCGTCAACGTCATCTTTCAAACCGTGACCGGACATTCTGATGATGGAACGCCTGTCGTAAGTACAAATCAAGCAAATGATCACGTCAACGTCTCCTTATGAACTGTGACCGCACATTTTCCTGATGAAACGTTGGTATCAAGCTGCATCCAAAGTTCTGAGTTTTTTTTTCAGATGAAAAATATTAAAAATTGTCAAGAAATGTAAGTTTTGGCGTTCAATATCCGCATCATTTTTTTCAAGACATTTTCTTATCTGTCAATGAGCTTTTTAATGTCTTCCTCGTAGAATGTGATTGACATTTATTCGGAAAACGATTGTTACTTTACCTTAACCAATAATTCTCTTCAAGCATGCTTTGCACTATCAAAATGATAGAGCAAGCTTGTAAAAAGTTGTCCTTCAAATGGAGTAAAGCCAGGTAAAAATAATGCATGAATCATTATCTACTAAACAGTTTTATTAGTTAGATAGTGAAGCACATCTTTTGCTTGACGATAACGCAAATTTATTAAAATTTTAAAAGTGAAGAATGAAATTCTAAACATTATGTGAACGTTTCGGGATAAATCCCATCATCAGCTGAAAACACCCGACATGAAAATAAATGTGATTAGTGACAGACACCAACGGCTCACGAGATTATAATAAATTTGATGGAAATGCACAGTGGGAAAGAACTAGACATATCATTCAGTACTGGTCTACCCTTTAAAAATATGCAGTGATTCTAAAACGCTCACGTCAGTGAAATTTGACCCGTGTCCTATGATCGAAAAATTTTTGTAATAAATTATTGAATTGCAGTTGTTTGCATGAATATGGATTGTAGAATGCGGTGGTTGTCCTAGCCTTGCTCCTGTGCGGTAGATGACTCCCCTATGCTCAGCGATCCTCTGTCCTAGGGTACGACCGGTGCAACCAACGTACCTGGATGCACACTGTGCACAACTATATTCATTAACAATTGAGAATCGCATCGCAACGGGAAGTTTCTCCTTGAAACTGAAAAACAATCTAATACAAAAGTTGTTCAAAAAATAACACGTAAATTTATTTTGAAGTATTTAACCACTAGAGATTTCAGGTCTTCTCTTAGTTTCTCGCATTGAGCTCCGAAATATGGAAGAGAAATCTGAAATTTGCTATTAGGGTCATCGGTGGACGGAAGACTATTAAGCTTTTTGGAGAAAAACTGCTTCAACTGGGACTCAAATAAAGTAACTGGATATCCATTGCTAAAGAATTTTTTCATGAGTTTCAAACTCAAAATGAATTACAGTAAAATTGGATGAAATTAAGAAGGCACGGTTTAAAAGCATCTTGATGCTATTCAATTTGAATTTAAAATAACAAAAACAAAAAAACAAGTCTAGAGAACGTTGTATTCCTAAAATCGGATGTTTGAAATCTGCCATTCACTCTACTGAACAAGCAATCTAGGAAAGGAATATTGTTGTTGTTCCCACCATCCATCGTAAATTTGATAGTACTGTGCTTAGAATTCAAATAATCAAGGAATTGAGATGCATGAGATTGTTATTTGAAAAGCGAAAAGATATCATCGACGTACCTCTTATAAAGCACGGGTTTAAAATCAGAAGGACAGTCATCTTACCAGATTTTCTCATAATAACACATGAAGATGTTAGCAAAAGTAGGCCCTAACGTCTAATCCATTCCAACCTCTACAGCTGTCGGAAAAGACGACCATCAAACAGAAAAAAGAATCAGTACCGGCCAATTCAAAAAGAGACTTAAAAATGACCTGGTTAGCCTCAAAACCCCTCCAGAACCACATGTGAATAATTTAGAAAGACAAATATCAATAGTTCCTACGAGTGGAATATTGGTAAAAAGGCTTTTAATATCAAAAGAAGTTATTTGAAATGAATTTACGTCATTAAAATTGCATATTTCAGTAAAAACTGAAAGAATTATCAACAGTAGATTCGTTGACAGCGGTTTGAGAACCGAACAAGAAATTTTGTCAATTTGTAACTAAAATTGTTGTACGCTGCAAAGATAGGCCGAAAATGAAAATCTGTAGAAAAGTTAGACTTGTTAATTTTTGGGAGACCATACAATATCCCAGGGCCTGAACCGGAAATAAACAAGGAGTCGCAGACTTCTTGTACAATGAAGCTGTTTTTCTTTAATTTTCTGATGAAATTATTAACTTTACCTTCAACTTTCAGTGAGTATTGATGCACAGGTTCGAACATTTCCTGAAACTTCGGAAATTCGGAAATTACAGGCAATAAACTGGCGGTATATTGAGCACTGTCCAGTCACTGACTTTTGTGCTTAACATAGTTGCAGACGATCTACTTTTATATAATAGTGGTTTTGCACAAAGGATGCACTCGAAAGTTGGATAGTTGGAAGCGAGACACACGAATTCACACGTTATAATAGAAATTTTTATGATAAATCATGCGGTACCAACGTTCTAGCTAAAGGTCTTAGCAAACCTTTTCACTTCATGAAAGACAGTCGTCCCACAGATATTAAATTTTCTGCCAAGTTTCTCATCTCTTTGCAGTGAAGGTAGGATTTTCAGCAATCATAACTTGCATTCCTCAGAAACTAGTGCCTTCTGGCGTTCACATCTTGATTCATAGTTGAAATCAATTTCATTCCCATTGAAATAACAAAGCCCTTTTCTGCATTCTTCTTCATTCGCGATGCGATGCATTTCCAAATGCTTTTAAGTAATTTTGCACCTGAACTTGCTGTATTACCCTTTTGAAATTGATACCATCAAAGATGTATGTGCTTTTTACTTGGTCTAAACATTTTGAGCGTAAAACATAGTTTTTAAATCGAATCTGTTAGAACATAGGTATTTTATTAAAGCAGATAATAAAAACTTGGCGCTGAATTTGCCGAACATTTTTAAATTTTTATTTCAAAAATGTTCTGAACTTTCACGACGTCTTGATACAGCCATGCAACTAATATCGTCGATGTACAAACAAACTGAGGCGAAGTTATATCTAAGTAGTTCTCCTATTTCATCCTGAGACATTGACTTAGATATATATGGGAGAACTTAGGAGACGTTTTCCCAGTGTCGGAAAAACTGAGAAGATTGTACTTTGTTTGCACAAACAAACTTGTACAAACTGAGACCTGACGAACGTTCTCCGGATAGAGCACCCGTCGTGAGCAAAAACCAAGCTATATAGTAATCTAAAGAACAAGTAGGATGTTGGTTCCGTAAGCGAAATGATCTAAGCTGAAAATTAAATGTAGTTGTGAGCAATTTTTTTCAAACGTCTATGGGAATGCTGGTAGCAATTGATAACGAAGCTGGTTGTTTTGAGTCATTATCCGACTGAAAAGTGAATATCAGGCATTTTCTAGATTTTGTGTTGTTAATGAGAGGTTTTAATGTACTTTTTTAAATTAGTGTTCGGTTTTCATTACTTTCTCATTAGTATATAATTACCTGAACTAAATGTGGCAAATGAAGAGGTGATCGACGTGGAAGATTTCTATCTATTCCGTTATTGATAAAAACCCTGTGTGATGCTAAAAATTAATGTCATACGAGTTCAGTGTATTTAAGTTTTTACCAATTCTCTTAGGCAGAAGGAATTTTCTTCGTACAATGGTTTTCTTGGATTTCTCGGTGACCGTTTTACATTTCATCATCGACTATATGAGCTCTGAAACATGTTAAACTAATTTGCTTCATTGGAGATGGCTACGTAGATTTGCAGGAGTATATTGGAAATTGTTCCTCACAATTTTGCGACACAATATTACCCTACGGAGAATTACAGCAAAGTTCTTTTGTCTTTTTTATCATATTTATAACGAGAAAATAAACACATAGCATTCGCCGTATCCGTAATCCACTATGGGGAATTTTCTCTCGGAATCCGTATTCTATGTTTGACATGAAAATGAAAGTGTGTATTTAGTAATAACAGTTCTAATCAAAACATTTCGGGTGTTTTTTCTCACCGTGCGAATGAAATTTTTTTCCATTTATTAAATGACATATTATTTGTACTCGTTACAACACATCCATACTTCTCAAAATGGATTTTTTTTCATAGAGTTCTTCCTATGTACTTATAATAAGTTAAGAAAGAAAGAATGAAAAAAAACAGTTTATATAGAATAGAGTTAAAACATGAAATGTTGAACATTGGTTTTTAAAATATCTTAGCATTAACATCTTTGTTGATAATTATACATTGGTATCGTAATACCATGTAAAATGTGGAAGCAAAAAAAATTATTGACAGAAAAGTTTAATAAAAATGAATTCCTTTCGTTGCGTAATCAGATTTTGGCAGTGCGTTTAAATATAAGTAACTAAGAAAACAAAGTCCTCGTGACGCTTATAGTTGAAAAACACTTTCGTTAGTGCGCACTTGTATTGAAATAAAAGTGAAAAACGCATTCAAATACCTTAACATAGAGATCCTTAATTGCTATTCGTACACTTTTATCGTAATACCCAAGTTATTGTCGAAACAAAGGATTCAGAGATTAGCGCGAAAAAAATGAGTTTCCTTCGTTGCGGTAGTCTGATTTTGGTAATACATTTAAAAACAAGTGACTAAGAAAACATAACCTATGTGACGCATTGCTGAAAACCCTATAATTAGTGCGTAACTATACTGATGTATGAGCATACCGACATACGAACTAGTGATACGAGCATGAAGGATTGATGATAAAAGTAAAATGGGCAGATTTGATTAACTTTGCGACCAAAACTATGAGGTCGACATTCGGGACTTGGGACATTTTTTCATCAACTAGCATGCCAAATGAAGAGTTCGGGGAGAATATAATATTCACCATAACAAAACCTTTTGAAATTTCTGCTGACGCTAATATAGTACTGGCGCAAAAGAGTTCACCGGAGTCAAAGATATGAGAAGGACTGTTGTACAATGCTAGCCGTAACATTTTCAATATAGCTGGAACAGTGCAAAAAGTTAACTACCTAAAATGGTGTCATAATGTACGCATGAGCGTAAGAAAGTAAAAATTGCCATACATGTATCGAAAACAATTCAAGACTAGAATAAGAAAATGAAACAATGGTGTTCCAGAAAATTTTTACGTACATCGAAACCGTGGCCTTTTAAAATGTTAAACAAAACAAAATACCAAATAAAAATGTTAAACAAAAATAAAGAATGTTAAAAACCTTCACATGTACATCCTTCTTTTCTTTGCGTCAATTAGTTTGATTTTGAAAATGCAAATAAATATTAGTAACTAAGAAAACAAAATCATTGTGACACAGTTGAAAACACTCTCGTTAGGGCGCACTTGTATTGGAATATGAGCAAACGAACGCAGGAACTAGTGATTGGAGGGATTAAGGTTGAGAGTAAATTGGACAGATTTAAATTATTTTGCGTCTAAGAATATGAGGTCGATATTCAGGACAATTGTTTTCGTTCTTATGTAGCGACTAGTATGCCAAAATAATGAGCTCGAATGGAATGAAATGTTTAAAAGTACCTATCATTTGAGTCTTAAATTTTTCAAAATTATTAGATCAGGTGTTGAAGGAGTGTGAGAGAGAACAATTTTATCGCACAGTATGTAATGTACACGTTTGGGACAGTAACGCGAACACTCATTTCGAAACGAGCCGCACGTCAACCGTCCAATACAGTGCCGCGCAGGCTGTCGCCTAGCGCAGAGGGAGGGAAGGTGTCCGTCAAGCACTTGTGTGAAATTTGTGCAAGGTTGCTTACAAAGTTCATTTTTTTTAAATGAAAATGGAAAAAAATAAACAATCCTGATCAATGGATTTAATCGGTACAATAGTTACCGTTTGGTTTTAATATCATTCGCCATCTGATAGGTAGATTCTTAATCCTGTGTTCGAAGAATTTTGGCTCTTTATTAGTGAAGAATATTTCCAAGAAACATTTCACGTCTTCCTCCACCTTCTCCCCAATCAATAAATTTTGCAGAGACCGAAACAGATGGAATTTAAAGGGAACCAAATCAGGGGATTACGGAGGGAGATGCAAAACCTCATATCCAAACTGGTGTAACTTCTCCAGAGCAGGCAAAGCAATGTGAAAAACAACTCCTAAACGATTGACCAGTTCCGACCGTTTCTGATGAAGAGCCGCGCTTCACTTTTCCAGTTGTGCACAGTAAACCTCTGAATAATGATAGTTCTGTTCAAAGAAAGAAGTTCGAAAAAAGATTTCCCTTTCCAATCCCACCCTGATGATAGCATAATTTCGTTTTGATGAAGTCCTACTTTGGGTGTTCTTTGTGGTGCACCTTCTGCTTTTTGACATGATGTTTTGCGTGTCATCTTACTGTAACCAATTCATTTTTTGTCTCCAGTAGTAATTCGTTTCCAAAAAGGCTCATTAATTGTTTCCAGGATCAGCAAAGAATCATAATTGGAAAATCCTTTGCGGAAGATGCTTCAACTTGTTTCATAAATTGAAATGCTTTAATTTATCTATTATAAATTGACATACATCCTTCCGTCAATTTATGGGTAAACCAAACATCAGGCTTAGAAACATAACCGAGTTTATGCAATTCAATTTTCACGCTCGTTTTGGATATCTTGAGAATGTCTGCAATTGTCTGGTGGTCGAGATGCAGTCTTGTTCAAGTATGGCTTTCTTTTGATCGATGTCGATCTTTCTTGGCCTGTCAGAGCGAGAAGCATCTCTAACTGAAAAATTTCTTTTTTGGAATCGAGCAAAACATTTCCGGCACAACCGTTTTGAAACAGCAGTCTTCCAACAAACTTGGC
>JACJUY010003520.1:31095-47778 GCA_014220935.1 Platorchestia sp. MABIK
GTTTCGAGCCCCTTAATATGAAATGGAACTGTGGGTAATGTTTGCAGGGGAAAATGTTGGGGTCTTCGGGGTGAGTTGGGGGTGTTTGTTTAGAGTTCGGGGATGTTTGTTTAGAGTCGAGGGATGTTTGTTTACAGTCGAGGGATGTTTGTTTACAGTCGGGGGACGTTTGTTTACAGTCGGGGGACGTTTGTTTACAGTCGGGGGACGTTTGTTTAGAGTTGGGGGATGTTTGGGGAGAGTTGGTGGAATGTTTGGGGTGAGTTGGGGGTGTTTATTTAGAAATAGGGAAAGTTTGTTTAGAGTTGGTGGATGTTTGGGGACAGTTGGAGGAATGTTGAGGAAAATTTGAAAATTGAAAGAAATAATTAGCAAAATATTCTTAGATATGAATTAGTAGTGAAGAGTTTGGGAATTGGTAGCGAAGAGTTGAAAAATTGGAATTTGGCAAATAATGAAGAAATAAATGTGAGGAATTTGGAATGGATTTTAGAACAAGTAACGTGAGAATTGTTAAATTGATGTACAGAGTTGCTAGATTATAGACTGAGAGAAAAATGTACAAGCTTAGAATTCTTCTAATCTAAATAGTAACATTAATTCTTCTCATTCTAAGCAGTAAGTCTTATTATTCTAAACAGTAAAATACACTGAGCGAAGAATTTCCTGATATACGTAAACACGGGTAAATGATGAATCAGTTGTACTAGAAAAAAGAAATATCGACTAAAACAATTCGATATAATGAAATATTCTGACTAACGTGCAGGAAGAATATAAATGACTTCGCTCGCTCCTAGGAAAAAAGCTTCTGTTTGTTCTAAACTTATTTGATTACTTTTTATTTGTTCAACATGCGCATTGCACCTCTTTCAATGAGTAGAAACAGAGTGGTCATAAAATAGCAGCCGTTGGCCCGTGAGTATTCAACAACATACCTACCACTACATTAATCTATTTCCTACACAAATGTCCCCTCATGGCAACTCAAATCTGCTTCCTAGGCTCGCTATTCACTCACAAGAATTTTTCCTAAAAGAAAATAGATATGCTCAAGAATTAGCCTTTTCTTTCAAACACTACAGGAGCTCTCAGATTTCGTCAAACCTTTTTCATTATTTTACTCAGTGTACAAGCTTTGCTTGCATTGCTCTGCAATTATTTTTATCGCACATCCACAGAGATAATTATTTTATCGCACATCCACAGAGATAATTATTTTATCGCACATCCACAGAGATAATTATTTTATCGCACATCCACAGAGATAATTATTTTATCGCGCATCCACAGAGATAATTATTTTATCGCACATCCACAGAGAAGAAAATTATTTTTACCGCACGTCCACAGAGAAGAAAATTATTTTTATCGCACATCCAAGGAAATGACAATTTTTATCGCATGTAAACGAAGATGACGATTATTTTATTGCTCATCCACGCTGAAAATAATTATTTCTATCACATATTTACAGAGATAAAACGTTTTAACAAGCAAACCTGAGTCAATTAGTAGGCACAGTCAAACAAATAATTTATAAAATATAGCTCTTTAAAATGGTGACCCAACCTGAGACGCAGTCAACCAAATGTCGACCACCATTTACCGGAACTTGAACGTAAACCTAATGATCACGATTGATTTATGTTTGATTTATTATTTCAATAGGTTTTGCGGTAAAAATTATAACTGAGAGAGAACATATTTGTCTGGAGTTTGTAGGTTACGGCTAACGTACCTCCAAATCCGCGTAGAGAAAAATCGGGAATACGTCATATCAACCATATCAAATTATTCCCCACTCCCACAAAAGGACACGTTCATTTTTGCAAGCCAAATAAATGAAAGTTAATTGTTATTTTTCCTCGCCTGCAAAATTGATATATTAATAAATAATTTTATTTAAAAAGTGGGTACTTACTGTCATCAGTAGCGTACGACGAGGAGACCAATAGCAGGAAAGCAGCCACGGTGGCAGTCCACCAATGAGTGTCGAGCACGTTGGACGGTGACCTGCACGCAAGCATTTCACTTGACCGGCGGTAAACTCGTTTTAAAGCGCGTCGATTTGCTCGTCTGCCTTTTGTCCATCGATGACCGCCCTTATCTTCACTTGCCACTTGAACTTTAACTTTTCCGCTCTCACTGCTCCTACAACACACCATTGGGACACTACTCAACTCTAATTCACTCCTAGCATCGTAACTTTTGAGCTTCAACTCATGCTTGTCCGAAACCTCCCCCAAAACAGGGAGCCGGTTGTTCCTTTTCCCACTGAAACTCTTCATACTTGACGGCACATCATTCACTGCAGAGGGCAACCGTCAGAAGATAGAGGTCATTCATATTCACTGCAACACCTTACTGATTTTCAGTGTCAAAATTAGCGCATTTCTGTGTTTCCGACAGTCATGGTGTTCCCTCAAACATCGCTTTGGCAGTGATTCTGCCGATGATCCTCAGGAAAAGTAACAGAAATAATTTAAAGAATGAGTATTTGTTTAAACTTTCTTTGTCATATTTCAATCATCACCTTCGAAAACTGATTTTTCTCGGTATTACGGAACAGGTCAAAAACTACACTTGTCACTTGCACTGTCACAGGCGCTTTATTGCGAGTGTCCGCAATATTTATTCGATTTACACTTCAGTTCTGCTACAATAACCACGAGCGCGGATCACCTGCAAAAAAGTCAGAATTTGAATGATTTCCAATGAATAAAGTAAAACAATTTTATTTGTGTTTTGTCTGAACGACGTTCTTCCACCGAACCTTAACCTTGAAAGGTTTACCTTGATCTCTCTCCCTCCGCATTCAAAACCCTTGGTGATTAGTCACTACTAGTTTCAGGGCACACCAGTCCAGCTGCTTCTCCCTACTAGTGCCCCCAACAACACTAGCATCAGCTGCTAGTCCCTACTAGTAGCCCCAACAACACTAGCGACAGCCAGCACCAAGACGCTCGAATTTCTGCAATTTCCGCCGAACGTTCAGTTGATTCCAACGTATTTTCTACGCTTAAACATGTTCGATTTAATCCACACAACTAATTTTCGTTGAACTTCCTGGTTCTCCGCAGCATGTCAAGCAAATAAATGATGTAAAGCGCGTCATAAATGCGTTGAGGAAGCTCCAAGAATATTGCCTTTACTTCCGGCTGAGGTTGTGTGAAGAAAGTGATTGAAAAAGTTCTTATGTTCGAGTGGAGTACGATTGATTCTGAACCAATTCCTTTTTTTATGACGCCCAGTGAAAAACATCCATAACTGAAAAGCATATCGGTCTCTGTATTGCATACCCGGGCTGAACTCTTGGCATTGACGACCACGAGAAAAACTTCACTTCAATGGACTAAAAATGCGCAAATTCTAAGTGAAACTGTTAGCACGTTTCCTGAGAAGGGACCCACCGGTGGTCACTGAGGAAATTTTCATAATGCGCCTGATCAACCAGCAGTCGCTAACTCATTTTTTATAAATACTTGGTTAAAGGTAAATGAAGGCACGACACAGATAATATTCGCCATTTTCAAAATTGCTTCTTACAATTTACTTTATTAAACTTTAATTCAACCCATCGCAGTAAACGTGATAAAATTGAAGTTTAAAGAAAGAGCAGGAATGACTGCACTCAAAGCTGTTCGTATTGAAAAGATTGAAAGCAAACGAGACGCTAATGAGATCGTTGCGATCGCCAGCCAACTGACAAAAATATCTTGGTTAAAACACGTGCCACTTTCGTTTCACCATCAAAAATCGAAATGATATTCCACATCATAAACTACGGAAGCAGAAATTGTAAAACGGTATTCGAAATTATTCAACACGTTATCTACCACGTGAGCCACCGGTGGTACACGGAGAATATTTTCATAATGCTGCTGACCGACTAGTAGCCATAAGCTCAATTTCAATAAATTCTTAATTAAAGCTAAATGTTTGCTTATCTAGCTAACATTGGCCATTTTCGAAATTGCTTACTACAATTTATTTTAACGCTTTGACCGATATTTGTTAAACTAAATTTCAATATTCACCTTAAATTTAAAGGCAATTACAGTTGGCAATTTTAAAAATAACAAATATTAACTGGATAGTGCCTTCATTTAGCTTTGAGTGTTCATGAAATTAAGCTTATGACTACTAGTTGGTCAGTAAAATTATGAAAATCCCCTCCGTGGCCACCGGTGGCGCACATTGCGGTTAGTGTTAAATTTGAGTTGAAAATCGAACTTTAGTTGGATCCATCGCGGTTAAGGTGCTAAAATGAGACCACAACGAACATGCCAACACTTTCTTCACCACTACGCTTGGCTCCAGATGCTGCAGGCAAATGTTGGGTTGGGTGCCATCGTAGGTCTCACGCACAACCTTAGAAAAATTGTAGAAAAAACAGCGCATGAATCTAGTGCAGACGCATTTTAGGAGCATGAACGTCAAGTGTCTGTGTTGTTCAGATTATATTAGACGACTTATTTAGTGAAAATGGTACAACTTGTGGACCAATGTGCTGAAAAATTCACTTCTTGTTGAATGGGATATTTCATCCGAGGAGCAAAAATGTTTGGTCAAATTTTAATGTATGCGCTCACGGATTTTAGCAATTTTATTCCCAAGAATCGATAAAATAACACATTTAAAGACGTTTTGCTCACTAATGCGTAATATTCGAGATAATAACATCAAAACATTCAGGTAGGAATAACATTATACATTCGGTGGCGTCATCGCCGCATCGTTGGAACACGCGCAGATTTTTGGCGGAAGAGCATCAGCCTCGGTGGGGCTGAGTTAAGTTATTTCAGGTTTACTTAGGTTAGTTTATTTCATTAACCTAACTTTACCTAACCTAACCTCACCTATCCATGCGTCAATACCGTATTACAGCATGTCTACGTGTCCGTTTCATCACTTTCATTTACGAAGTTCTTATAACTTCGAAGTTGAATAACTCAAAAATTACTCATCAGCGAGCAAAATGTCATTCATGTAAAGCGTTCTTAAATGTGTTCCTTTAGAGTTAGTAGGTAACTAAATTTCTAAATCCCGTGAGCGCATTAAAGTAAAATTTGACCAAATGTTCTTAATCATGTTCAGCAGAACTGATAAAAATTATCCTCAATCCAAAGAAACTCGGTTACATGAAAAGTCCAAAAAGCTGTCCATCTTCAGTTAGTTACGAACTATTTCAATGGTTGGTATATATTTGTATACCTTCACATACAGTTGTCGCACTTACACACCTCTACACTAGCACAAGAAGTGTTTACACATAACACCAACGGAAGCAGTGTTTATGCACTTGTACCAACACTAATTTTATCAATACATGTTATAGTACCGCCCCTAAACAAACTCTAATAACAAATCAATACCCACACAAGGTGCATTTGCACTTGCACACTAACAATAGGTATATTTACACATGCACACCAACACAAGCTGTATTTGTACACACCACCACATACTGCACCGAAATAGTTGCGCAAGTATTAAAGCAGACAAGTTTCCACGCCTAAAGGCTTAGGTGATCTTAAGACCAAGAAGCTTCAAGTCCAGAAATCTGTATTTTTTAACATTTTTAGAGTACGGCAAGAAATCTGCATTGATGTCCAAACGCAGTTGTGAGCGAGGCGGAAGCCTGAGACGGACACCCAAGACTACGGTTTTCAGAAGAGTTGAAAGTGAACTTCGACTCAGTAATTTAATTGCTCTATAATTAGGAGTTCCTAAAAATAAATGCTTTGAATAATATTATTATTGTGAGGCATGTGAAACGAAAGTATGGGAATGCTGAAGTAACACAATTGGAAAATTGGGCTTCTCTGCTTCCAATAACGTTGAGGCGCACCGCTATTGTCAGACGCATGAATATACAGGAATATAACTAGCTGTAATTATTTGTTTCAGTAGCCAACTGAATTTAAAGTAAAAAGTCAGCTGAATAAGCTTACATGAATAACAAGCTGCAAGTAATAAAAAAATCGTTTGAATGAAGTTTCTTTAATGGCCAGCTGTATTTGAATTTAAAACTCAACTGAATTGTATTGCTTGAATCACCAGCTGAGAGTAATTTAAAATATCCTCTGAATGCAGTAACTTTAAAAGTTTGCTGAATGAAAATTGAAAAGCCAGCTGAATGCAATCGCTTGGATAATCAACAGAAAAGAATGAAAAAAACAATTGACTGAAGTGCTCGAATCTCCAGCAGAATATAAACGGAAAAGTTAACTGAATAGAAACGCTGAAATCGCCTGTTGGATGTAAATAAAAAAGTGTAAAGCTGAATACAAGCTGAACGAAGATACGAGAATAGCCTGCATGTAATGTAGAATTACATGCTTGTCCAGCACTTTTAATTAACATAAAAAGCCGTATTGAAAAGCTACATGGTCTACCAACTGGACAAACTTCCACAGAAGATTAAAAATTATCATAGGGAAATTGCGCAAATGACGAAATCAATGCGAACGAAAAACCAAGAGAATCACGTCACATGAAAAGACTGCTTAGTAATAGTTTCTAAACAGGTAGCTGTTTGAAGTAACCCAAGCAGCTGAATGAGGTTTTATGAAGTAACACAAGCAGCTGAATGAGGTTTTATGAAGTAACACAAGCAGCTGAATGAGGTTTTATGAAGTAACACAAGCAGCTGAATGAGGTTTTATGAAGTAACACAAGCAGCTGAATGAGGTTTTATGAAGCAACACAAGCAGCTGAATGAGGTTTTATGAAGTAACACAAGCAGCTGAATGAGGTTTTATGAAGAACCACAAGCAGCTGAATGAGGTTTTATGAAGAATCACAAGCAGCTGAATGAGGTTTTATAAAGAATCACAAGCAGCTGAATGAGGTTTTATGAAGAACCACAAGCAGCTGAATGAGGTTTTATGAAGAACCACTAGCAGCTGAATGAGGTTTTATAAAGAATCACAAGGAGCTGAATGAGGTTTTATGAAGAACCACTAGCAGCTGAATGAGGTTTTATAAAGAATCACAAGCAGCTGAATGAGGTTTTATAAAGAATCACAAGCAGCTGAATGAGGTTTTACAAAGAATCACAAGGAGCTGAATGAGGTTTTATGAAGAACCACTAGCAGCTGAATGAGGTTTTATAAAGAATCACAAGCAGCTGAATGAGGTTTTATAAAGAATCACAAGCAGCTGAATAGGGTGGGATCAACACCCAACTGTTAGGAGTTGGATGAAAAGCGAGCAGGTGGATGAGCTTACGAGCACAGCCAGCGGCGCGTAATGTCAGCCTGAAGTTTCAGCTTTGGTTTCACAGAAGACCAAGTTACTGAGAGCGCAGCAGCCCACACACACAAAGCCTTGTCAGAGATAATGCCCTCATGTCCGACGTCTCATCTTCACTTCTCCAAGTCTTGCCTTCACTTCTCCAAGGCTTATCTTAATTTTTCTAAGTTTTACTTTCATTTCCTCAGGTCGTACCTTAATTTCTTTAAGTTATACCTTCATTTCTCCAAGTCTTACTCACCTTCATTTCTTCAAATCTTACCTTCATTTCTCCTTATCTTATATCTTATCTTTTATCTTATATCTTATCTAATCTTATCTTTATTTCTCTAAATCACACCTTCATTTCTCAAAGTCTTATCCTTAATTCTCCAAGTCTTACCTTCATTTCTCGAAGTTATAACTTCACTTTCCCACGTGTTACCTTCATTTCCCCCTTCTGCCTATCTTTCCTTGTGTCCTCCCTTCCTTTCCCGTGTCTTCCCTTTATTTCCTAATGTACTACTTTTATTTCTCTCCTTTTTACCCTCATTTCCTCGTGTTTACCTTTCTTTCCAATGTCTTCCCTTTATTTCTCTGCCTTTTACCTCTATTTTCCCACGTTTTACCTTTCTTTTTCAATGTTTTCCTTTTATTTGCCTGCCTCGTACATTCATTTCCCTGCCTTTTACCTTCATTTCCCCACGTTTTACCTTTCTTTTTCAATGTTTTCCTTTTATTTACCTGCCTTTTACATTCATTTCCCTGCCTTTTACCTTCATTGCCCCACGTTTTACCTTCACTCTCCCTCGTCTCACTCCCAAAGACCGGGATACAGTCGGACGTCTTTATTTCATTACTCGGAGCAGGGAACATTTTCCAGGACACGCGGAAGAATCTCAGCAATGGCAGGAATTTTAGGGTCCCAGTTCCGAGTTACTGAGCGTTTGTGTCACGCTCCACCGACTGTAGTTATCACGCCGGATTCCCAGTGAGTGTGACGTTTTAAAAGTATGAAAGCGAAAATACATGGAAATTACTCATAATGTAATGTAACCAAGTGTTTGATGCATGGATTCACATTG
This sequence comes from Platorchestia sp. MABIK, assembly GCA_014220935.1. NCBI lineage: Eukaryota > Metazoa > Arthropoda > Malacostraca > Amphipoda > Talitridae > Platorchestia > Platorchestia sp. MABIK. Next base: position 39,420 of record JACJUY010003520.1, read on the forward strand.
AGTGTGACGTTTTAAAAGTATGAAAGCGAAAATACATAGAAATTGCTCACAATGAAATTTAATCAAGTGCTTAATGCATCGACATTACTGCTCATCGAGTAAGGCGTTGTGAACTTTTGAAAGCATGAAAGCGATAAATACTTAGAAATTACTTATAATGAAATACTTTAACCAATTGCTTAATGCCTCGACATAACTGCCCATTGAGAGTGACGTTTTAAAGTATGAAAGCGAAAAATACATGTGAATTGCTTATCCAAGTGCTTAATGCCTGGACATTACTGCTAAATTAAAGTATATATTATAAGGTTAGTTTGGAACACATTTACTTGCGTTTAAAAGCCATTAAGCTTTTACACAACCCATAAAACTACACAAAGATAATAAAGATAAAAAAAAATAATCTCATACAGATAATCAGTGTGTGCGTGAAGCTGAACAAAATTTTTTGATTGATTCCAAATTTCTAAAAGCTTCTTGCAGTTACTGCGAAAGAAATATTGTTTTTCTTGGCTAAAAAGCAGTGAATGCGTGATCTGTATTATCAGTGAAATTTTTTGGTATATTTGAATTAATTACCATTGCAGAGATTTTATGAAGGTTTGTTTTTATGATTCAAAAGTAAGCTCTGTCATTAAAATCTTTGTTTTCGGCGACTCACTGAGTTCTCTCGCATTCTCCCACATTTTTCACTCGTGTCCGAGTACACAAGACCTTATTTTGGCAAACTTTATCACTGCACTTCTGATTGCTGCTACTTTTACAATTGATGCAGCTGGAGCGATTGAATCAAGCCACAACAAATAAGGACCGTTTCAGTTCGTCCACGAAACTTCGCCCAGCTTCGGAACGTCAAAATTTCCCAGCTTCGGAACGTCAAAATTTCCCAGCTTAGAAACGTCAAAATTTCTCAGCTTCGAAACGCCTAAATTTCTCAGCTATGAAACATTAAAATTCTTCAGCTTTAAAACGTCTAAATTTCTCAGCTTCGTGACGTCAAAATTTCTAAGCTTCGAAACGTCAAAATTCCTCAGCATCGATACGTCAACAGTAAAAATCGGCGTCTCAGCGCACGCTGGCTGCAGCTCTGTGGTGGCGCTGCTCGTGAAAGTCTGTAATGGGCAACAAAGGACTTGTAGAGTGTGCGGCCTGGCCATAAATCTTAGCGTGGAGTGGCTTAGCTAATCAGTGACCTCATGCAGAGCTGGCGCAGCAGTGAGTGCTGCTGAGTTTGATGGCAATAATTTAGCGTGCCATTCGACAGCTTACGCATTCAAAGACTTAACATTAAAATTGGCCGGACCAAGAGCAAGCATGCATTTGTTCATGCACTTTCAAGCCCGCGTTTCAAAAGCCGGCCTGCAAAGACTAATTTTTTATTAATGCTTGCTTGGCACTATCTCAAGGTAGATTAGATCAGACAGCGAGGTAGTTTAAGCGTCTCCAACCACGACAACTCACGGTAGATCAAATTAGATTAGGTTTTGAGATAGTAGCTCTGTTCCATGTGTGACTCTAACTTTTGCTGTCTAGAATACATGGTACCGAAATTTCGGCATTCATTCAGCGCGCACAGCTCTCTACAAACATAAAAATTTTACATTCAATGCGATGTAGGATGTGTAGAACATAGATCCGTAGGTGTGTACACAGCAAATCTTTGTGCAAGACAGCAATTCAGCATACCATACACATAGCCTGTGGGCCTATACTACCCAGTATTCCAGCGCATTACGAAGCAGTGCAGTACACAACACACTAGTACACAACACAACACACCAGTACACAACACAGCAGTACAGTACACAATACAGCAATACAGTACACAATGCAGCAATACAGTACACAACACCAATACAGCAATACAGTACACAACACACACTCACACATTCGCGTGGCTGTGTCTCACTGCGATTGGAACACGAGGGTAAACAAAAGAGGGTAAGCGCCGGTGGGAATTGGGACTCCCTGGAATGGGAACGCCCCACAAAGCAACAATCAAACGTCAACATTGACTGCCTCCGAGGAATTTTGGTGGGCGCTGAGCGGTGTGCTGCCGCCTCACTCCAGCCCACCGGGTGCGCGGAGTGGGCTGTGGTGTGCCAATTGTACTTTGGTGCGCTGCAGTACGTGAAATGGAATTTTAAGTGCTTTGGTACGTAAAGTGTACTTCGTTGTGCTTTAGTACGCAGAGTGTACTTCGTTGTGCTCTGGTGCGCGGAGTGTAGTACTGTGTGCTGTGGTGCGCGGAGTGTACTACGGTGTGCTGTGGTGCGCGGAGAGTGCGCAACATTCACCTTAATGAATATGCATTCTTCGACGTTGCAGCGTAATTTTTCGTAGTTCAATGCACCACCATTACCCTTTCATTTTAAAGCAAATGCATTTGGTCATTTTCAAGCACACGTCTCATAAGCCGGCTTGCGAACACTCGTTTTTTTATCCGGGTTTGCTTGGCACTGTCTCACGGCGGATAAGTTTAGATTATAAGGTAGTTTAAGCCTCCTTCACCACCACAACTCACGGTAGACCGAATTAGGTCTAATTATGAGACAGTTTAAGTCTTCCACACACGCACAACTACATAGATTATGAGGTAGTTCAACACCTTAACTGCGATTGGTTAAACTGAAGTTCAATATTCAACTCAAATTTAAAGTCAAAAGTAATTAGAAATATTTTAAATATCAAACATTAACGGGGTCCATAAATCTGCACTATGATAAGAGCTGCGTCCGTCTGTCCGACGCACGGTACCGTGGTCCGACGCCAGCTGAAAGTTTATGATGAGCGTATTTGTGACACAAGCTCCAGTCCTAATATTTTGACGTGCTGGGTTCACGCGGCCTCATCAACTCTCGAGAGATTGAATTTTTTTACTTCTTACGTCCTTTTTTTCATTTCGCCTTCTTTCTTATTTCAAATAAAGGGGACTAGTACTAATAATTGAAAAGATTTTCCAAATTTTTCAAACCAACCATCGATGGGTCGTTAAGCAGCAGGAATAACTTAAGCACTACCCATCGGTGGGTCGTTTCGCAAGCATCGTGTTAAGCTCCTTCACCCCTACAACTCACGGTAGACCAAATCGAGCTTTCGACCGCCCAAACTGCGACTCGCAGCATCGATCAGAGTTGGTTCAGTTATGGAGTAAATATTGAGCGCATTCAGCAACGCCCATTAGAAGGCCTCGTTAAGGAGAGCGCAGCATCAAAGGCAGACGAGCAGCGAGCGCCGTAATGAAGCTGAGACCCGCGTTCTCGTTAGCGACAGACGTACGATGCGCATCCGTGTACGACATCATCCCGTAATTGTGCCGACGTGGGATGTAGTTTTCGTTAGCGACAGACGTACGATGCGCATCCGTGTACGACATCACCCCGTAATTGTGCCGTCGTGGGATGTAGTTTTCGTTAGCGACCGACGTACGACGTGCATCGGTGTACGAATCCACTGCGTAATTGCACCATAGTGTGACGTAGCTTTCGTCAGCGACAGACATACGAAGCGCGTCGTTGTACGACATCACCGCGTAATTGCACCATCGTGGGACGTAGCTTTCAGTCAGGTCGAATCACGGTTTTGATTTGCTAGACGTATGTGAATGGCGTATAGTACAGAGCAGTTTTTGGTGTGGGGCTGGTGTTACGTACAGACATTTCAAGATGTAGAAGTGGTCCGACCAGCAGGAAAAGTTGAACTACCAATTAGGCTTCTCCGCGGTTTTTTCTTGTCGAAACAGGGTGTTTTCTTACTATTGCCTCAACACGGCTTCTGGCAATCCAACAAGGGTTAGACATGGGACAACAGAGTTTAACGCGTCCTATAGAACAAAGGGAATGCATTTTTCTATGCTTTTCTCTCAATCATTTGTTTCGACTATTAACATAGGTATTACGACACCCACGTGTATATATCAACTAAGAACCTTTATATTAAAACATTTTGAAAACCAATGATGTTTTTTGTATAATCTTTATTGGAAATAAACTGCTTTTCTTTCTTTCCATCTTTTTTTTCTTTCTTCCTTTCTTCATTTTTCTTTCTTTCTTTCTTGCATTCTATGCTTCATTTTTTCTGACACTAGCATTGATATAAGCCAGACAGTTCTACTTGAAGTCCAGTGCGTCTGTCACTGACTGTATCATTTTGTGTGAGCGATAATTTTTCTCAATTGCATCCTACAGTACTCCGTGCGTGTCTCTCCAGGCAAAGCATTGCTGAACTTGCCAGCTAACCTGTCTGCCAAGAACAAGCCAAGTGTTCCTGTTCTTGACAAGCAAGGTTTTGTCCTGTACCTGTCGCAGAACGTAACTGCAGTAAGGTAGGTCATACCGCCTACCCAGGGAGGTAAAGGTCACACAGAAGGCTGCCAGAAGGTCAGCTTTTGTAAGAAGGAATTGCTGGAGCTCCTGTGCGGCTGCAAAGGGCTTACTTGCGTCCTGGTGTCTGGTCTCATTTGTTTACGTGTTGTCTTACATTCGTGATCCTCAGCCTTCTATGTTTACGCGCCGTCCTTCATTCTTGATTTTTAACCTTTCTTGCATACGTGCTGTACTTCATTCTTACTTCTTAGCCTTCTTCGTTTACGTTCCATCCTTCATTCATGCTTCTCAATCTTCTTTGCAAGCGTGCAGCATTTCACACAACCAGTTTTTTCACCCGGTTTACACTCATGTTTTCCAACCTTTTATGATTTAATCGACCTGAACTCGTGCTCATTATTCACCGTTCTTCGCGTGTCACTTTTTACTCTTTCTCTCAGTCTTCTATCATGTCTGCATGCTGCCCTTCACTCTTCTTCCTCAGCTTCCTAGGTCAGCATGCCTCCCTTCACTCTTCTTCCTCAGCTTCCTAGGTCAGCATGCCGCTCTTCACTCTTCTTCCTCAGCTTCCTAGGTCAGCATGCCGCTCTTCACTCTTCTTCCTCAGCTTCCTAGGTCAGCATGCCGCTCTTCACTCTTCTTCCTCAGCTTCCTAGGTCAGCATGCCTCCCTTCACTCTTCTTCCTCAGCTTCCTATGTCAGCATGCCTCCCTTCACTCTTCTTCCTCAGCTTCCTAGGTCAGCATGCCTCCCTTCACTCTTCCTCGTCAGCTTATGACGTCAACATGCCGCCCTTCACTAGCGCTCTTCAGAATTGCTGAACTTTAGCTCTTCAGTTCCCATTCTCCAAGGGCGCTATTCAATCCTCGTAGTCTAACACTTGCTCTTCAATCTGCAACCTCGAGGAACGACTTCTAAAACTTTGTCTCAGTTCATTGTACGCGTTCCGGTATTCAGTCTTGATCTTTTACGGTTCGTTGCCAGCGCAGAGTCATTTTAAAAATCGGTGCAGTCGGATGTCGTATTTACAGTTAGAAGTCGACACGTAAAGTTCAGTATGACCTGCTTCTGATTGAGCTGTCCGTTGAAAGTCAGCTTGACGAATGGCCGGTGATATGATAAAGGATTAGCTTTAGGCCTGTATGATTATCAAGGTTAACAGAAGGTATTGTGCGGGTTGTTCCTTCGCGTGAGGGTGGTAGCTCTCACATGAGGGTTCGGGCTCGTTTGTAAGGAGGGAGTCCATGCCCTGTCTTCTTTGAATTAAAGGAGGCAGAAATAAGTAGTCATGTATTGGCAGCCTTAAAATGACTCCAGAATCACAAAAAATGGTCTGATATCTTTGCATGTTAAAATAAAAAGGAAATCACTCAACATTTCTTACTAAACAAGTAAAAAATATTCAGTGATTTATTTTTTATTTTAACATGTGATGAACTCAGGCTATTTCATAAAGTTGAAAAGTTGGAAAAGAAATCACAAAATAGCAATGTAAAATCCAGCCTTAAATTTACAACTACGCTGTACATTAAATCTCCTTGTATTCGTGTATGGTTGTAGAGCAATGTCGAAATGTGCAGTACTATTCACATCTTACTCGCCATGCAGCGATTTTCAAAGCGAAAATCTTTAGATAAAACGCCATGCTAGCGTGCGGTGATTTGCTGTATGGGCGAAAAAGAAACGTTAAGGACACTTGCACTTAATAATATGAAAGAATAATTTTAAACCGTTGTTTTTCGAGTCAATCATCTTATGCGAACTTAAAATAACCTTACCTAGCAGTTATTCAACTAATACGTTGCTTGATTAAAGAAAAAAAATGGAGAACAACTGGAACCAATTTTTCTCCATAATGGTTGGGATTTTTAAATAAAACAGCGTCTAACTTGAGGATCGGTCAGTGTATACAGATGAAAACTTCACTCAGTCATTCAACTAATAGGAGGCTTGATGAAAGACATAAATAACAGTGAAAAACTTGAACTAATTTTTACCCGTAAAGGATGAGATTCCCATAGGATACTGCCGTACAACTCGAGGGTCGACTATATTTTCAGAGCACGGTCCACCAAGGACCACTTGCGTATCACACACACGCTGAGACGCTGTAGATTTCTAGCAGGCACACGGACTTCAGAACGTATCGTCACTCACGAATGTTTTTTTTTGTCTCGGATTATTTCTTCTGAAGTATTACTACAACAGTATTACTTTATCTCGGCAGTATTACTTATCGGCAGCCTTACTTTTTTGTCTCGGTAGTATTATTTGTGTAGTATAACGAGAATGGCTCAGGTGACAGCAACATGCCGAGTTTCTGTAGCAAGAGATATGTAGCATAAGTGGCATATGTGTACCATCTGTTGCATTTGTGTTTTATCTGTGGCATCTGTAGCATACGTAGCATATATGTAGCATATGTGTAGCATATGTGTAGCACATATGTAACATATGTAGCACATATGTGGCATCTGTAGTATATAAGTAGCACGTAGCATCTGTAGCAAATGTAAGAGCAGCGGTGACTCAATTCCCTGGGTCCTCGACGACGGAGTCCAGCACAAACGAGGGGCGCACACAGGATCTAAATCGAGCGACTTTATGGCTGGAAGCCCATTAGCGGCATTAATATTTATCCCGCATGAGATACCCTTAAAACACAGCTTTTTTATCGTGGAGATCCTTTTCAACGGCCACATCGACTGAATTTTTTTGCTTTCGAGGCGTTCGCTAGTTTAACTATCTGTCACACGCTGCCAAAATACGAGTAAGTATTGAATCTAAACAGCATTTCAATAAAGTAGCTCGGTTTACCCATTTCTCTAACGCATCTGTGCAGCAAATTACAGTTTCATGAAATGTCTTCCTTTGTAAGACGATATCTCTTTACTTGGCAGAAGCAATTCAGGTCTTTGGATAATAAAGTATTTTATATTTTACTTAACACGGTACCGAGCAGAAATATATTTACTACACCCGCAATTTAGATTTTCCGTAACCGGCGAAATCGTAGCCGAGCATTCAAGACAACGAAGCACACGATTAAACTTTATTTGACAGCGAGCGAGACTACAAATGACTCTTTACACCGATGTACAATAATGTTATTGAAAGATTCATTTCACCAACCCATATATAAACGTACACGAAGATGAGCATAGAAATTGCGAGGAATTTTATTGTAGACTAAAACCGAACTAGATCAAGATATCGTGCACTTCTGACGTAGTTCAAGCAGTACAGCCATAAATGAGCTTTACATTGAAAGAACACAGTTGGAAGATTCTTTTTACCAACCCACATATACAAATGTACACGACAATCAACACAGCAATTGCAAGGATTTATATAGCAGACTTAGACTGAACTAGATAGAAATCCCATGCACATCTGATGCAATCCACAAAATCTGACACCGCGATTACCGCAAAGCCTTGCATCCACCACCGCACCACCATCATTTAGTCAGGAGCCTACCCTCAGCCCGTTTTTCAATGCACACTTTACAATTTTCGCAATTAATTTTCAACGTTAGAATGAAAAACCTTCTTTTGGTGGGCATTACATCCAGGGCGCACGTTCAAAGGTGGCGTTCCTGGAACGCAACGATCATTCCCACTGCGTTCCAATTAATGAAGTGAAGCGCAGCCCGTCCCGCTCGGCAGAGTCAAAGCCTCTTTCACGATGGCGCCCTTCATTAACGCTGCGCCTTCTCAGCGCTCAGGGAGTCCTGAGGGAGACCTGAGGGAGTCCTGAGGGAGTCCTGAGGGAAACCTGAGGGAGACCTGAAGGAGGCCTGAGGGAGACCTGATGGAGTTCTGAGGGAGACCTGAGGGAGTCCTGAGGGAGGCCTGAGGGAAACCTGAGAGAGACTTGAGGGAGACCTGAGGGAGACCTGATGGAGGCCTGAGGGTGGCCTGAGGGAAACCTGAGAGTGACCTAGGGAGACCTGAGGGAGACCTGAGGGAGACCTGATGGAGGCCTGAGGGAGGCCTGAGGGAAACCTGAGGGAGACCTGAGGGAGACCTGAG